>PVJN01009544.1:0-60326 GCA_004026805.1 Lasiurus borealis | reverse complement strand
GGAGGCTCCCGGAGGGAGGGCCAGGAGCCACGGGGCTGGAGGAACAGAAGTCGGTGGGGAGCTTGCTGGATATCAGACTGTGAGGAGAGGGAGGTGGGGGGAGAGGAGAGGGAAGGGACTAGGCAGTGTGTGACTGAAGACCTGCAAGGGACCTTGGGGGACAGGAAGAAAGGATGAGATTCTTTGCAGGCCTAGCCACAGAGGCAAGGCTTCCTTTCCCAGTTTCTCTAGCTGGTTTCTCTTTCTTACGATTGGGCAGCATTTTTGTTTCCTGGTTTAGCGTCCTGCTCCAACAATCAGAAATCAATGGGGATGGTCAGCGTCTCCAGAAAAAAATAAATATATCTCACACACAAAAATCAAATAGATGTGACCGGGGGCTCTGGACCCTGTGTCCTTTCTCCCTTCGGCATACCCTGGTCACATCCCTAGGGTCCCGGCTTCTGATGTCTTGAGAACCCCTTGGAAAGCTTAGGAGAACTGTGCCTGGTCTGTGCCGGACCTGCCCAGGGCACTTTCAAAGGGCAGAAAGTCTCACTGGCTTTCCTGTTGGCTTCATTTGGTGAGCAGGCCTCAAGGCCTTCAGGATCTGATACTTTCCTTTGCCTATTCACAGATCAAGGGTCAGCCAGGCTTGGTGTAGGGCTTAATTTTTTTTTCCTTTTATTCTGGAACAAGAGGGGATGGGAGGGACTGGTGGAGGTGGCTGTGAGTTTCTTCCTCAGCCCACTTGTACTTTGAAGAGCGTCCTTGCATCTGCTTTTGCATATACTGTAAATCAAAAGCACCTCTGCTACCTGCTGATGGAGAGTTTGAGCAAATGAGCATTGACTCTTTTTTGCAGTTGAGAAAAGAGCTGAACCCAAAGAAAAAGGAACGAAGGGGAATCTTTGGGGTGGAGAAGGAGCAGACTTGAGTTCAGAGTGGAACCCAGCTAAAGGCTCTGAGAGAGTTGAAACCTAACCAGGTTATCTGAGCTTCTTCCCTTACTCAAAGGCTGAAAACAGGCAAAGGCATCTTTTAACTCTGCAACCTTAGGGGGACTCAGCAGGTGCCCTTCTGGAACCAGGTAGCCTTCACTGCAACGCGTCTCAGTGTCTAGGTGTTTACTACAAATACTAGCTTTGCAAAGCAGGGAATGGGAAAGGATTCCTTCTGGTCTGTTTCCCTGCTCCGAAGCGCTGCTGCCCGGTGAATTCGAAAAGTTTTCTCAAAACGTGCACTCTTCTGCTTCAGTTATCCTTCCCCTGCCCCGCGCTGGTTTCCGGACCCCTCCCCATTCCCCCGGGACTGATAGTCTCATTCCTCCGCCCTTGGGAGATAGAGTCGAGGGGCATTGGAAGGCTTTTCTCTGGGCAAAAGCGGGCAAGTGCTACTCTGATTTGCAGGGAGGTTTCGCTGTAGAAGGCTTCTATAAGACGCTCACGATTTATCGTCATAAAATTGGTTTCGTTTTATTAGAGGCCGTAGTGTTTTCTTTCCGCTGGTCTTCTTTGGATAAATCAGCCTTGAGTAAAAGGATATTTAAAAGCTCATTTTATGCAACTTTGTTTTTTTTTACAGAGTGTATTAGAATTCATCTGTAGCCACATAGACATTTCCTCTTTCTTCTAAAAAAAAAAAAAAACAACAACAACAACTTGGTCGCTGGCAGTGATTTTCATTCTCGAGTTCGATCCGAGGGGAGGACAGTTTTGTGTGACTGGTATCGACGAAATGTTAGTGCGTTGTTCTTGATCACTTTTCCATTTCTCGAGCCCAATGAAAGACCCATTTCAAATGACTTTCTGAGGCTTTGTTATATTTGCCAAGTGATGTACAGGACGGAAAATTACAGCGTGCCCCTGTCAGTCCAGAGGTGTTTTAGGACCGGGCCCGCTGAGGGGAGGGCGTTTGGGGTCGGGGCGGGCAGCACCGAAACTGACCAAATTCAGGCGATCCATCTCCACCTGTCTAAACACAGCGCCAGGTGGGGAGTCGGGACAATTATCCGAATAGTTGAGGGGAGGGAGGCACTTTCTCCCGCATTATCTACACGGTAAAGGGGCAGCACCGGCAAATGTCCGGGGCCCTGGGAGGGCCCCGCCTCCGTTCACTCCGCGATCGCGCGAATTCGATCACCCCAATTCGGGCGATGTTCCTGAAAGTTCTTCCAGGAAGGCGTGGGGATGGGGCAGGAAGGAGAGGTTTCCAGAAACACTTAAAAGGGCCTCCCGCCCCGCGCCCGTGGAGAGAGGGGGTGGTGCGCCGCGGGACTCCCCCGCCGAGCCTGATAAAGCCCCAAAGCCGACCTAAGGTCAATAAACCTGGCGGCGTCTGGCTCCGGCTGGGGGTCCGAGAGCACCGCGGGGGAGGGAGGGAGGCAGCGGCCTTCAGGGTGTCGGCGGAGAAAGAGAAAACGCCGAGGACCCGCGCGCCCACCGCCCCGGAGCCGGCCGCTCCGCCGCAGAGGGAGCCGGCCGCCGGCGGGATGTGCTCTCCGCGGGGCCACCCCACGGTGAACCTAAAAACATCCCGGTTCCCCCAATGGGCCGGGTCCTGGTGAACAGTCCTAACCGCGCCGACGTTCAGCAACGAGAACGAACAGTAACTTTTTATTTATTTTTAAGGAACAGAGGATAAGAATGGAGACTCGAATAATGGGAGCATTCAATAGAGTTTCAGGGGCCCGTAAAAGAGGCAGAAATTTGTCCCCAAATAGGAAAAAAAAACTCAGAATGAGGGTAAACAGTTTCGATCGTTGTTAATCCACTTGAACCCTCGTGTGTACCGAGATTTAAAAAGTCTGTGGGTTCGTTGAATATGGAGGTGCTGTTCCTCAACACTCCTCGCATGACGGGGAGAGTCAAAGATGGGGAGCAGTGACTCTGCCCAGAATTACGTCGCTGAGGTCTCTCTCCCCTAAGGGGCTGGCACTAGTGGCTACACCGCGCCCCAAATCCGCCAATTCCCAGGACGGAGCCCCAACGAGGAGTAGCCGCCCGCGCGCGCAGCGCTGGCCCAGGGAGCCCGAGGGAGCGCGCTGTCCGTGCGGGGCTGTGCGTGCGGGGCTGTGCGTGCGGGGCTGTGCGTGCGGGTCCCTTAACGCCCCGACCCGCCTGTCCTGCCTCTGCCGCCCCCTCACCCCGCTCCCCCAGCCCCGCGGCCGCCGGAGCCTCAGTGCCAAGCCCGGTGGCCCGCTGGAGGAGGAGGCCGCGGTCGTCCAGGGCCCCTTCAGCAAACTGGGGCGGCCGGGAGGACCCCCGCCGACGCCGGATCCTAGCAAATAAACAAGCAGGTCCCTCGAGTCCTTCGGTGCTTTCCCGCGCTCGGCCCACGAACGCGCGGGGCTCCTCTCGTCGTTTCTCTTTTCTGGCGAGACCCAGGCCCGGTGGGTTTTGAATGCGTTTCAACCCTCATGGCGCCACGTGTCAGGTCACCGCGGGCGGGTGCGGCGCGCTGCGTCTCTGGCCTCTGGAACCCGGGGAGAGCCCGCACCCCGAGCGTCCCCGCTAATGGGCGGGAGAGCCCGGGCCGCCGGCTTGAGGGTCTGGGCCTCGGTCTGTCTCGTGACCTCGGGCCTGGGCCTTGTCCTGGCGCTGCTCAAAAAGCGGCCCAGGTCGCTCTCTGCACGGGAGGTCCCTGTGGGGAGGCCGAGGCCAGGGCTGGGAGGAGGAGGTGGCGGAGCGCCGCCGGCTGTTGTGCGCCCCTCTCCAGCTGCAGGGCTGTAGTCCGAACCTGAGCCTGCTCGCCCTAACCCCCATCGTACACCAAAATGGCATTCTTACACACCACCACCCACCACCACCACCACAACTCTCCGAGTGAGGCTGTTCTGCTCTCCGTATTTCCTCGTGGAGAGACAACCCTCAGACTCTATGGGAAAAGCCGTGGATCAGTCCTTTCTTGGAGCCGGATTTAGAGGGTTATTGAGGGGCATGAGTGGCAGGCACCCCAGGCTCGAGGGCTTAGTGGCCACAGACGCCTGGTTCAGGGAGTCTCCCTCGGCCCGGGTTGAAGAACCTTAATATTTCTGGCACTGTCACCGGCTGGAGCAGGAGCTGGAGGTAGAGATTTCCCGAAGCTTCTGGACTTGGGGCTTGTGGAGAGGCAATCAGATTCAGAGTCCAAGCCTGGGCACACCGAGGCTCTGCCAAAGGGCATTCATTGTCTTTTAACTACTTCTCCGCCAGCGCGCGGGCACCCCAAATTCGCCAGTTCCCCAGCATACCTCCTCCTGATTTTAGAAGAATTCCTGGCAGACCCTTCTAATACCATTTGTTGCTAAAAGCCCGGAGCAATAGCTACAATACCCCCCGACCCCCGCCGCCCTGCGCGCGCTCATGCCCACACTAGGGGGCCGATGGCCAGGCGCCTTGGGCGGTGTTCATGGGGATCGGTGGTCCTGAGGGATCGGCTGGCTGCTGCTTTTTCTTTAGATACCAGATACCCAGGCGTGTTGTTTTGCAAGAATTGCCCTCGTGCACCGTACCGCCGCCCTCCGTTCTTAAGGATTGTCTTTATTCCTTTAGTACTAAAATTTCCTTGTTTTCTCTTTTCCTTTGTCTCTCCCCTCCCCCTTTTTTCTAATTCATTTCCAGGGTTGCCCTTTCTTGCTAAAGCAAAACCCCATCCCTTTGCTCTTTAGCTATATCATTTGCTCTTCTTTTCTCCCTGTGCCTTTCTGTTTTACCCCCAGTTCTTGGCTGGCTGCAGCCCCGGCTGGTCTCAGTGACTGGAGGATACTCTCAGACATATGCTTCACCTTTACATTTTCCCATCCCAACTCAAGGCTCTTCCCCCACATAATACATTCGTTTGTATTAATTCGGGTGTGCTGCCTGCGTGCAGAAGTTGCTGAATGATGACGATGTCTTGTCGGGTGAATCAGAAGCCTTCTTTTTACCGAATTCCTGAATATTAAACTGCACGGTAGCTGGTTTGCTCGCCCTTAAGGGATTTCTCCCATTTCCACCTCTACATGAATAGCGCACTACAGGATCATTTTCCAAGGATGAGGTGGGGTGTCTATGGAGACTGATTCACTCTAAAGAACGGTGCGGGTTATTTTTTAATGTTTCGGAAACGTTTACTGCGGAGCCAGATGACTTGTCCTGTCACACCATTTGTTCGGCTTCCCCCTAACCCCAAAGGACAGGATACGGTCTACTGTAAATAGATAGCTTTTCCTTGTTCGCCAGCTCGGGTTCTGTTTGCTCTCTGTTCTATCACTGCGGTTCTATCATTCCTAATAATAACAGAACGGTTAGTCTCTCCTTGTAGATAAATAATGATCTGGGGCACGTGTTATTTATTTTACGTAGCATTTGTTAGAGCTTGTGTGAACGTTTCATTCTCTATCATGGTGCTGGGAGATAGTAGGTCTTTTTTTGCTTTCAGAAAATTGCTCGAGACAAACATACCTCTTAAGAGAAAAAATAAAATAAAACGCGTTGCGGTTTATTTCTTCAGGAAACGGAAATAAAACTTCACAAGAAGCTTTTCTTTGAGAAACAAGATCCCTAATAGGCAGACCCTTAGCCATGGGGGATTCAGAAGGAGGTCAGACCGTCAGCTATGCTTCTCCTGCGATGATTCTAGAAGAGGCAACAGCAGGAAAGTAATACCCTGCAGGTTCGTGTGTGGAAGTCCCTGTTAGTGCAAAAGCATCTCTCTGGTATTGGGGAGGGAGCGGAGTAGGGGAGGTGTCTCAACGTGTTCCTAGCTTTTGGGAGGTTAATGTGCACAAGAATCAAGGAGTTCCTGTCTTAGAACCACTCCCCAGAATTCAGCAGAGAACAACCGCCGGATCCCATGGATACCCGGTTAAATGCTCTGGGAGTGGGGGTAGGATTTGGGGTTAGCGACCAGTTCGGAGAAGGAAGAGGGGCTTCCCGGAGACAGCCTGGGGCCAGGGCAGCGCTGGCCAGCAGCTCTCTGCTCTCCCCTGCCTCGTAGGCTCCTCAGGCTTCGCGCCGGGCAGCCTTAGAAAGCTCTCGGCGTGGTGGCTGCTCGGGTTTGCTCCAGCCGAGATAACGGAGGGGCTCGCTATCTAATCTGGACAGCAGCATGAACAATCCATTAGACCTCGGCATTTCTCTGGGGAGAGGGAGGAGGGGGCGGGGGCGGCGGCTGGGGTGCCCCGCCCGGCCCTGGGTGGCACAGGTCTGCCCCATCAGCGGCGGGGGGATTAATGACATAGTTTTCCGCGGACTCACCACTATTAGAATGCTTACTGGTGCTGGTAAACTATAATCCTACCCATTGTCGATGTCAGGGTGAATTAGAACCTTTTGGGGTTTGGGGGAGTGCCACTTTCCTTTAAGTTCAATATACTTTATATCGTCTCACTCAAACCCCATACCAACCAAAAGGCTCTCTGCAAGATTCCAGTTTTCACCCGTATTCCTGGGGACAAGGGAGTCTTAAATCCACCTACTCACTCATTCATTCATTCACTCGGCAAACATTTACAAAGCTTTGCCTTGCACCAGGCGTTGTGCCTTGTACTGACAGGTTAAATTATTTGCATAAGATGAGGACTAGGCTGACGACTGGGGCGGGCCCCTAAATCAACGATCCCAGTCCCATGACTGCTCACTTCTTTCCCCCAAGACATACAAATCGGAGATGTAGGGAGTTGGAAGGGCCCCAGAGGTTATCTGGTCCAGCCTTCCATTCAATGCAGGAATCCCCTCCCAGAAGGCAGGCAAGGAGAGGCCCCAGCCTCTACCCTCTACTCGCCCCTGGGCTTCCAGTTGAAAGTGGCTGGTGAAAAGGAAGGTCTTTCCCTGGGAGAAGACAGTCTCCCCAGCCCAACCCTAACCTCAGTGTGCTAAGCCCCTCATGCTGTTGCCCCCCCTCCCTCCCCAGGTGCCGCACTAACCTGGCCGTGCCCCTTTAATTCAGATCTCCTGGATTCTAGTCCCAGCTGCAAGCTGGGTGACCTCCAGTAAGTTATTTCACTTCTACTTCTGGCACATTCTGCAAATAAGATGGAGGAATGTGTTTCTCAATAGTAAGGATGTCACCTTTTCTTTCTTTTCTTTTTTAAAAAATATATTTTATTGATTTTTTTTTTTTAGAGAGGAAGGGAGTTAGAAACATCGATGACAGAAAAACATCGATCAGCTGCCTCCTGCACATCTACTGGGGATGTGCCCACAACCAAAGTGCATGCTCTTGACTGGAATAGAACCTGGGATCCTTCAGTCCGCAGGCCAATGCTCCATCCACTGAGCCAAACCAGTTAGGGCAAGGATATCATCTTTTCAAAGATTAAATTTCCCCTCAGAACTAATTTGAGATTATTCTCATTTGACAGTTAAAAACTTAAAAGCTATAAAAGCCATTTTTTGGGCAATAAGCTCATCACAAAGAACATTCTGGAAAACTTAGAATTGATGAGATACTACGTGTGCCTGGTCCCTGGGTTCCTATAAGAGTTTAGACTCCAGTGTTCCAGTAATGTGATTTGAATCTATCTCCACAAGTTAATGTCTATGTCTTGGGCAAATTATTAGCATTTTTATGCTTCAGTTTCTTATATTTTAAAATCCTCACAAACCTCAGAATACAGAGTCCTCTGAAATAATCTCCATCATGTAATTCCTCAAGCTGGGCATGAATGTTCTTCTTGGTTTTAATTTGGCTTTTAGTTTTTGTTGTTATTGTTGTTTTTTGTTTGTTTGCTTTTTTACCTGTGGCTTCAAAACACTTCAGAAGTTAGAATTATTTAATAAGAGGTAGAAGTTGACCTGATAGATTTATAAATATATATTTTAGTGGTCTTACCCAAAATTGAGCATTGCTGGTAGTGGGAATTTTGGATGCAACCTTTCTAGAAGACACTTTGGCAATGTGTACCCCAAACCCTACAAGTGTTCATATTCTCTGACCCACTTTTTCCAGTAGTAGAAATTGACCCTGAAGAAATAAGTAGTTTACAAGATGCTATGTACAAACTTTTTAAAAAATAATTTTTGTTGATGTTAGATAGAGAAGACAGAGAGAAAAATTGATTCCCTGTTCTACTTATTCATGCATTCACTGGTCACTTTTTGTATGTGCTCTGACTGGAGATTGAACCCACAACCTAGGCATATTGGGATGATGTCCTTCCTACTCAGCCAGAGACAAACATCATTTATTGTAGTGAAAAATAGAAAATAACATATACTCTGAACAATAAACGCTTACTTGCATAAATTATGCAAAAATCCATACTGTAGCATCAAATTGTTTCCTTAAAATAGAACTGTTGTATTATTTATATAAAGTCAAAATCAGCCTTTGATGATTGGTTGGTTGTTAGTAAAGAGATATGAACAGAATTTGGATATATATGTGGGGTTTTTTTTTAAAATAAAGAGATAGCAAAATACAGTGTGAAACTGGTGGTGGGCAGAGAAAGAGAGAAGATTAATATTCTCTATGGTTAAAGATGGATTTTGTTTATCTTGTTATACTTTCCTCTGTTTTCCAAATGAACTACAATGAGCTCTTGTCTATTTAAAATTAGAAAAAAGAAATATTTTGAGAGGAGGGGGAGGATTGATTAGATTAAAGATATATCTTACTTCCTAAGATTTCATGACTATCATGCTTATGACAAACAACCATTTTAGAGAAGTCAGCTTTAGAATTCTCAAAACTCAATGGACTCAAACTCCAAGAATAGTTTTGGACTGTTGATTTCTGGCTAGATACATTTAGAAGTGGTGGGAGTGATTTTTCTACAGAGGTCTCCCTCCCCTTGTAGAAAATGTTTACACAACTATCCAGATTGTCTCAGAATTTCACTTGCAACCTTGAATGTTTCTGAAATTGAAAACAATAGTCAAGTTCTTGTAACCGTTTTCTCTCCTCAAAACTCCCTTTTCTGGCAGAAGGATGAGGTGGGATGTAAGACCAGGTGCTGGTCCAGCTGCATCTAAAAGCTGATTATTTTGACCCGAGAAGATGAGGAGGGAGCTTGGGCAGGGGAGGGAAGACAGTCCTTTAGTGGTGGCCAAAAAGCTGGAGAGGGTGTTCAGAAGAGAAGACTATTGTAAAAGCAAGAAAGTCAACTCCTAAGAATTGCAAGTATTAATGAAAGTCTGGTGCTATTTTTGAAACTGAAATAGTTCTAATTTCTTGAGAAATAAGTAACTGTTTATAAAAATAAGAAAAGAGTACCTTCCTCCCACTTTATAAGCACAGTGTGGGATGGGGTTGGGGGGAGAGTGTAACAAAAGGAAATAGAAACAAAATCCCACCATAAATTTGGGGCAACTTCAAAAGATCTTGCACTGAGATTTTTTAATTTAATGTAACACATTTCGTCAACAAAAGATAAAAATGACATCGATGTCAGTTTCATTGTTATTAATTAGGAAATAAACATTTAGCAAATAAAAAACTGCAATCTGAGTATAGTAAGGGATATGGACTTAAAATCCCACTTTTATCTCTCTCTTAGCTCTGTACCTTTTTTTTAAGATCAAGGTCAGCCTTTGTTTGTTTGGTTGGTTGGTTGTTGGTAAAGAGATATGAATAGAATTTGGATAGAACTGCAAAATCTTAGTTTTTTGTAGACCTGAGTCAGCTCATCTCTGCCAGCAGGGTCCAGTTAGGAATCATATTGATCTTTGAGCCACATCTGCCAGCCCCCTACACTGTACAGGCATGGGGGTAAGTACTATACTGAAGAATGATTTTCAAAGGGCCACATTCCAGACTCCTTGCTGACTGAATTCTCTACAACAAAAATCCCTTGCAACAACTGGTTTCTCTGCATATGTCTCTGAAGGAAATCAAACCCAAAGCCTTGAGCAGACCATAGGTATCCTTGACATGGCCAAGAGGCATCCCAAAACAAAGAGTATGAGAAGTGAGGGAAGTTGGAACTGGGAAGGGTGTGCATTTCCAACACCTTCAAAAAATGCTTTGTTTTCTATCTATCAAGGAGTTCCTAGGTCTGTGGGCCAGTAAGATATGGGCTAATTTTCTTATTACTGTGCCATTTAGCGTGCCAGAAATGTCTCATCAGGCACAGGTTTTTCTTGAACACCCATAGATCTCAGAGAAGCATCTTAAGTGCTTCATCTTTATGTAGTTTTTAAATGATTTCCACATATAATCAAGATAGGAATCAGGAAAGTCAAATAAGCCTGCTACAAATTGATTAACCAAAGAGTACTTCAATCAATGCCCTCATCTGTAAATTGAAGACAATGAAAAGCATTTCTCAAAGTGTTTTTCCAGATATATCACCTCTGATCCCTATATTTGATTGGTCTCTGGGGTAATCATTGTGAGTATTACAGTATTATGTCAATTTTATAGATGAGGAAACTGAGACTCAGAGATGTCCTCTTGCCAAAGATCACCCCACTAGTAACAGAATAAAATTCAAAGCCCTCCTCTGACTACCACACACTGCTTCCCTCACCCTCCAGGGACTTGTGAGATCAGCAATCCACATGTGGCTCTTTGGCCCCTTGAGTGTGGCTCTTCCACAAAATACCAAGGCCTGGGCCAGTCTATTTTGAAGAATTGGTGTTAGAAGAAGTTTAAGTTTAAAAAAATTTGGCTCTCAAAAGAAATTTCAATTGTTGTACTGTTGATATTTGGCTCTGTTGACTAATGAGTTTGCTGACCACTGATCTATACCAACTGATTTGTCATTGCTTTAATAGATATTATTAGGATCCTTTATTTCACTCATCTGAAAATCATGGAATTAAGGAATGACAGGGCCATGAGCCTCTTAAAGCTGATCTAGCCCCACCCCCTTTCATTTTGCAGGTGAGGCTCAGGAAGGTTAAGTGATTTGCCAAAGGTCACCCTGTGAGTTAGTGGGAAATGACCAGTGTCATTTTTAAAAATTAGTTAAAACAACTGCCTACCAAGCCCATTTTTATGGCTTATTTTAAGCAGGTTAATAAGTATACCAGGCATAGCTTTAAACCCAACTGAGTAAATGCTGACACTAGTTTATAGATCCAGCAGATAAGTAGCAATAAGGAATTATTCATCTCTCATTTATCATCCAGCCTCTCCAAGGTGCAAGTTATAAAGGGACGCAAATAGCAGTTTAAAAGCCCTCTCTCCCTTCCTTTCCCCATGAGATCAGAACAGTGAAAACCAAGTGGCCTACAAGGCATACGTTTAGAATGTGGCTGTGCCTGAGATCTTCTGAAAGGTGAAAAAGAAAAAGAAAGATACTCAGGAAAACTATTTGCATTTTACCAATAGGTACATTTCTCACACAGAATTCCACATTTGGCCTCCAGATTTATTAATTCATTCTTTTGAGTGTGTATTGAGCACCTTCTATGCGCAGGGTATTGTGGGGAATATGGAGAATTATTAAATGCCATTCTAGCCAGCCAGGATTTTTTTAAGCTTAAGGAAGTGACAGAATAGAGTATACACCACACACACACACACACTGGAACCTGGCATAGTCACCCAGTGTAAAGGGAATGTGTGCTTGGAAATAGGAGAAAAGGGGAGATTTGCCTGACTGCTGCTGTAGCCACAACAAGAAGCTCACTGAGGAGGTGGCCTTGCCACAACCTTGTCCCCAACAACATTTCTTTATCTTGTGAATGGGGCTCGAAAACGTCACAGGCAGGAGGGGGGAAAACTGGGCAGTGAATTGCTGGCCCTAATTAAGAACCCAATCCTTCATTTAGATGTTAAATTACAAGCAAACTGGTGGGGAGTTGGGAAGGGGAGTATTAGGATGCCAATAGCAGTTATACTGTTTGTAACATATGCCAAAAATGAACAAAATTAACAGATGATGTGTTGATTGGGAGGTGAGCTCTAATAAATTTTCTTGTGTTATTCAGAAGAGCTGGTTTATTTTATTGTTGTTGTTATTATTATTTTAATCAAATCTGAGGCCCAAAGTTCAATGTCAATAACAGTCACAAAACCATAAATGACTTTGCTCTCAGCTGCTCAAAGAAGTTCCTCCATGAGTCCGACATTCATAAAATTGAAGCATTTTCCAGTGAAAAGAAAACTTGCAAGATATTTACTCAAAACCCTTTCCTTTGTAGATGAGGAAACCAAGGCTCAGAGAGTTCAAGTGGCAAAGAATGACCATTTAACTTATGTGAAATTGTGAGTGAATGTATGTACTCACTCACACAGGACACAGGAGAGCAGGCATAAAGTGGACCTAGGATCATCCTACAAAACAGTGAGTCAGAGCAAGGACCAAGTTCAGAACCCTGCCCATTAGGCACTCCTCCACACACACTTATTTTCTGTATTTTGAAGGTTAGCTATTTATGAGTCCTCAGGAAGGTTGGAAGAGTCTAGAAATGTAATATGTACTGAGTGCTCCTTTTAGATGGTCTATGAGGGGCATGGAATGACAGTTTTGAATGTCTGTGACTCCTTGGATCTTATTACCACATCCTCATGCCGACACCTACCCCCAGGGTCACTGTTTGCATCTTCCTGCAGAGGATGGGAGCAGCAGTGGTAACCAGGTTCCCAGACTACCTCAGAGTTCACCTCTGCCTTATCGCTAATCCTCTGCCCCGGTGATTGTATCAGGATGAGGGAAGCTTGGCCTTGGGATGCAGATTTATAGACAGGCGATATCAGTTCCTACAGCAGCATGTTGACATGGAAGAACAGGGTTCAACCAGATCCCAGGACACCTTCTCCTAGCCCTGCCACTGAATAGCTGTGTGACTCCAAATAAATCTGTAGCCCTTTCTGGGTGCCATTGTCAGAGGGAGGCTCTCCTGTGACTGATATGTGGGCCAAAGGTACCTGGGGTTATGGTCACCCCACCAACAGAGGCACACAAGCTAAGGTGCAGGTGAGACATCACGTGGCATCTTCTGCACATGAGCTTCTCTCTGTTTGCACTCAGTGGAAGGAACCATGGCACGTGTGTTTCAGCCACATCCCTGGTACCACCACATCTTCAGTCATCAAGGACAGATTTATACTGTGTAAGGACAAGTAGGAAACTCCAGTTTTCTGAGTTCAACAAACTTTTAAAAACATCTACTACATGTTAGAAACTAAGGAAAACACAAAAATACCAAACATAGGATTTGTTCACTTAAGAGGATTAAAATTTAGGAGAGAGGGGTATGTAGATGGGCAGACATGTGGGTAATATACTTACATGTGGGTAATATATACTTAAGTACAAGGTGTTAAAGGCTATGGAATCAGAGTGGGAAAAGGAGGATATGTACCTTAGCCAGTTTGGCTCAGTGGATAGAGCATCAGCCTAGGGACCAATAGGTCCCAGGTTCAATTCTGGCCAAGGGTTATAAGAGGCAATGATTGATGTGTTTCTCTCACATCGATATTTCTTTCAGTCTTTCCCTCTTTCTTCTGCTTTCCCTAAAAATCAATGGAAAAATATCCTTGTGTGAAGATGAACAAAGCATGCTCTCTCTCTCTCTCTCTCTCTCTCTCTCTCTCTCTCTCTCTCACACACACACACACACACACACACACACACACACACACACACACACAGAAAGGATATGTAAGAAAAAAGTCCTTGTTTTCCCCTCTTAGATTCCTCACAGTACCAGCGCCTTCCTGGTAGTGGCAATATTTGGGTTCCGGAATCAGACTACCTGTAAATATTGACTCTGCCGCCTAGAAAACGGGGCAAATCATTTAATAGTTTTGTGCCTCAGTTTCTTCATCTGTAAGTGGGGGATATAGAGTAATTGTGTAGATAAATAAGATAATCCATTCAACGCACTTGTCACCATGTCTGGCATATTTTAAGTGCCCAGGGTTCCCCGTTAATAACTCTTTGCCTAGAAAATGGATTGCACTTTTTTTTTTTTCTGCAGCTTAAGCTTTTAGCATACATGTTCAGACTGGCCTGGCATTTTTGGTTCCTAACTAGGGCTATGATTTGGTTCAGATTTAGAGGCCTGGCATTCCTGGGCTTCTACTGTCGAGGACCAGGAAGAAACCCCTTGGTATAGGACCCTCTGAGGCATAGACTGACGGGATTTGGTGATATCCACTTGGGAAACCTTAAAGTCACAACATGTTGATGTAGGAAGGGATCCAGTCAGTGTGGAGATTAGAACCCAGGACGCCTGATTCCCAGATCAATGTGCTTACATCATCTTTACCTGCTGTCTAGACCCTGACCCTCCTTGTACAGCAAGCATCCTGGACACACCACCCTGGGATCTTTCCCTGCCCTCTTTCTACTCTGCTCCAGAGAAAAGACTAGCCTGTTCTCCAGTTCTTAGGTCACATCTAATGTAGGATTAGGGCCCTTTACCTGTCTGGCTAGGCCTGGACTCAGCGTAGGGGGGCGTGGGAAGGACCCAAAACGTGAGCCCTTTGAAGGTCTGAATTAAGTTGTCACCAGTGTTGACTTAACACCTTGACTCTTTATGAGCTGAGAATGCTTTGCAGGTAATAGGTTCGTGATCCTGACGTTAGCGTCGCCAACAGAGAAGGTGGCCTTGGGGGCTTTGGCAAGAAAGGCAGACCCAGGAGGAGCTACGGCAACCTGCCCTCGCTCTGCAGTCCTGCAGTCCGTCAGGCATCAGGCGCGGAGATACAGGCGTGACGGTCTTTCTCCTCCAGCTGGAACGGAAGGGCAGTGGGAAGGAGGCAGTGGAAAGGGAAAATGAGGCAAACACGAGATGGAGGGAGGCGACCTGGAGAAAGTCAGGGGGCAGGGGTAGGATGAGCTAAGCGCGGTCCTGTATTTTCAAAGAGAGCAAGTGTCTTCGCTATTATGAAAGAATTCTTGCTCCATTCGAAAAGTAAAACTGTACAAAATGGGAGGGGGTGTCTTGACTCTTTATGAGCTGAGAATGCTTTGCAGGTAATAGGTTCGTGATCCTGACCTATGCAGCTTATCGATTGCTCTTTTAAAATTCTAATGAGCTCAAGTGGAGTGTTCCCCTGCGTCCCGGTTTTTCTCCGCGCACGTCTCGCGGGGCTAATTCCGCGAAACCCACCGTCCTCCCTCTCAAGTGCGCCGCCGCCTTGGCTACGTGGGCGGCTGCGGAGTCCCGCCCCAAGGGCGCCGCGCCCGGCCCGCGGGGATGGCTCTGTTTGCCGGGGGAGCGCGGGCGGCCGCCGCGGCCTGGACGCCCCGGTAAGAGCGGAGCGGCGGGCGCGGGCGAGAAGGAGAGCGGGCTCCGCGAGGCAGGGACGGCTCCCGGGCGAGGCTGCGGCCGTGAGGTCCGGGGCGCCGGGGGTTGGGGAGCCAGGCGCCCGCGGAGAGGAAGCGGGGCCGCGCACGGGCGCCTGGCCAGGGACGCGCTTCCGCGCCCGCCGCCCCCTCCGCGGAGCCCGGCCCGGGCGCGCCGCAGGGGCGGGGGCGGCCGGCCGCGGCTGACCTCGAGCGCCGCCGAGTCTGCGCCCGCCCGCCTCCCCGCGCTCGCCTCCTGCCGCCTCGGGTTACGCGGCGGCCGTCAGCGCGCACCTCATCAATAAGGCCTGACAGGCCGCCGGCTCCGCGGCCATCCATCACGCCGGCGGGCGGCGGCGGCGGCGCGGGGACGGGCGCGCGGGGGCGGGCAGGCGGGCGCGCGGGGCTGGGGAACCGGTGGCCTCCGCGGGCGAGCCAGCCCCGGGGAGACGCCCGTGTGCACCAGGCCGGCCGGGCCGACGGTATGTCAGCCCCGGATGGACTCACGTGGCTCCCAGACAGCGTTTTTCTATCAACAAAGACTTGACTTGCTGCCACCTGTGAATCAGAGTGTCCTGTAAGGACCCGTTCGTTTGTCATTCAAGATCTGCAAGGGAGCTTGGAGCCGATAGAGCGCCAGCCGAACGTTTCACAGATGGGGAAACTGGGGGGGGGGCAGCGTGGGAAGCTGGACATGCCTGAGGTCACTGAGGACCAGGTGGAGATGGGAGCCGGAGCCCGCATCTCGGACTCCCAGCCCGAGCGCGGCCACACTGGCAGGCACTCTCTGCGGGGCCCAGGACCCATGTGCATGTGTGCATGTTGTAGGTTGCGGGTGTGCCTGTCAGTGCCAGAACTCTACATTTCCTGCCCCCGGAGTCTGGTCACCGCGAGTGTGTGTGTGTGTGTGTGTGTGTGTTGGGCGAGGGGGGGGGGTGGCATCTGAGGGAGGAATTACCATGGTCTCTCGTCCTGCACTTAATCTGCTCCAGCACTTGTTGTCAGGACGCTTCCTCATTGGTCCGAACAGTGTAAAGGCAGAAACATGTGTTCATCCTCGCATTATCTCCAAAGTTTGCATGATGCCCGGCACGTAGTAAGCATTCATTAAATGTTTACTATATGAACTGCAACACTTAGAAGGGAATTCAAATCATTCCTGTCCAGAGGACAGTTGAGGCCGAAAGAACTCTCAGAGCATGGTATCCGATTTCATTTCATTTCAAAAGGAGACTGGCCCGCCTCTCAGGCTTTGATTTACCCAAAGCCACCCAGGGGGTAAGGTCAGATCTATGGTGGTCCCCAGTGTTTTCCACCCCCAACCCTAACCAAGCTCTCCTGGGATGGATTCACTTCTTTCCCTTCCTTTCCTTCCCCTTCCCTTCCCACCTTTTGGTTCTCCCACTGCTTAATTAGCAAGCTCTCCTGGGAGGGGATGAGAGCATTAGGGAAATTGACAAAACCAAACGTCTGCTTTGTTCTTAACAGGAAATACAATATTTTGTGGAGGTTCTTTTTTGTTGTTGATGGTGATGTTTTATTAGTGTGGATTTTTTTAAATCCAAGTGAAGAAGGCGAGATAAAACGGCTGGCCATTGCGTGTCTGTTAACATTAATTTTTCCTCTATTACCACAGTGGTTTGACTGGAGTTAGAAACAATGATATCAACAACTCTGGGCAGGAGTAGAAATGACCACACATACAACATCTCTCTCTCTCTCTCTCTCTCTCTCTCTCTCTTACACACACACACACCATTTTTATTGAGCAGAAGAGGAAGGTAGCAAAGCCATCTGTAGCCCAGGAGTCAATGGCTTTCGGGCTCCCTGTGATGCCACTAGATTATGATTTTTGTAAATGCAGGTATGAAGTGTGGTTTTATCTGGCACAGCACACACTTTCTTCCAGTTACCATTCACCTATATGGTAGTCGTGTGCACATCACAAGCTACAGCTGGGTAATATGAAAATTGATGTAAAGATCCGTTAAAGGACAACTTCTGCAAAACTGTTGTGAGGATTGAGTAAGACCTCATACAGGAAAGACAATGCTGCATAGATGCTTTTCCCTTAGTCCATTCAGAAGTACAGTCGTACTCTCGGGCACACTCATTCCTTCAGAGTCAGCCCTTGGCTTACTCTTGCCTCATGCGTCCAATTAGACAAAACCCAGTCTCCCCTGACTGACTGGGTCTGGCCAGCTGGGTCTCCCATTCTCCCTCCTCCGCCATCAGATTGCTTAGTGAATGGCAGCATTGCTGAAAGTGACTTAGCAATGGCCCGGCTGGCTGGCTAACCGGCATGGCTCGATGTTTGAACATCGACCTGTGAACCAGAAGGTCACAGTTTGATTCCAGGTCAGAGCACATGCCTAGGGTTGTGGGGTTCCCTCCTCAATGTGGGTCATGTAAGAAGCAGCTGATCAGTGATTCTCTCTCATCATTGATATTTCTATCTCTCTCTCCCCCCTTCCTCTCTGAAATCAATAAAAATATATATATTTAAAATAAAATAAAAGAAAATGACTTAGCAATCCCAAAGCCTGCTGTTTGGTTTCAGGACTCTTAGGAAGAGAAACAGAAAAATCTTCCCTTGGATGCCACTTTCCCTACCTACATACAGCCTGTTATGAAATATAAATGTATGTGTATCAAATTTACACTGAGCTATATCCATGGTTGTCTGCTGCAACCATTCCTGCAGACTATGTAGAAGACCAGCCTTGGAAACTGGATCCTTTTTATTTATTTTTAAATATTTTTTATTTATGTCAGAGAGGAAGGGAGAGGGAGAGAGGGATAGCAATATCAGTGATGAGAGAGAATCATTGATCAGCTGCTTCTAGCAAGTCCCTCCCTTGGGATCAAGCCTGCAGCCTGGGCATGTGCCTTGGCCAGGGATCAAAGCCATGACTTTCTGGTTCATAGGTCAGTGCTCAACCACTGAGCCACACTGGCTGAGCTGGATCCTTTTTAAAGTGATGCAAAGATTTCTTTTGTAGATAAATCATTCTTCTGAAGTATTTTATGTGGGAGTTAAACATGTACCAGGGATATGGAGTCTCCCTAAAGACTGGGGATGGGCAAGTGTGTGTGTGTAGAGAGAGAAAGATAACTGAACTGAGGCTCTTTTCTTGCCCCAGCCATGCTTGCTTTCCCCCCTGCTTTTCCAGAAGTCTGATTTATGGAGGTGAAATTCACATACAGTAAATTCACCCTTTTTAGTGTACATTTCTATGAGTTTTGACAAATACACACATGGTGTAACCACCATCACAAGCAAGACATGGAATAGTTCCAATATTGCACAAAATTTCCTCCTGGTGCAGTTGCCTCGTCCCTAACCCTTTGCACCAGCAACCACTAGTCTGTCCCTACATGAGAATGTCATATACCTGGATTCCTTTAGCATTTTGAGTCTGGCCTCTTGCATGCAGCATAATGCATTTGAGATTCATTCATGTTGTTGGGTGTATTTGTAGTTATTTCTTTTTCGTTTCTGATTAGTGTTCTCCTGTATGAATGTACCTCACCTGGTTTTCCATTTTCCTATTGAGGATACATATGTGTGGTTTGCAGTTTGGGGCCATTATGAATAAAACTCCAGAGTTTAAAGATACTTGACCAAAATGCTATGTAGAAGAGAGAGGGAGAGAGAGAGAAAGAAAGATAGAGGAGAGAAAAAAGGGGGAATTCAGGGCTTTTAAAGTGGAGCAAATTTCTCACTTGGTGATTGAAAAAATGATCACTCTTCTCTGATAAGGTGTTGTCTTATACTCTCTGCTCTGAGCTCTCCCCCTATCCTCAAGAGCCCACTCTGGGCTACTGAAACAGGGCACTACAGAGGCTTCATGGTAAGGGGAGATTCTGCCTCTCACAGGGGAAAGGCCAATCCCTGAGCTGAGGGAGTATGAGATGGGGAAGGAAGGACAGAACAAGGTTAGCCCACACCCCTGGGGCTAGCTCTGCACCTCCATAAGGAAATCCTGCCAGCTCCCCATCATCTAGGTGCTGATTATTCCATCTCACTCAGACCCTTTGCTTCTTAAGTTTTTCTCCTGCAGTTCCTTGCCCTTTGACAATTTGCTGTTCATTAGCATTTAGCTGAAGAGGGACCGGGGCTGCAGAAGAAAGCAGATTTTAAAGGTGGCACAACCTTGTCTTTCAGCCAAAGGCACACATACAGGGTGATTGTGGAGAAAAGTTGAATAGAGGCCCGGCTGACTGGTCGTGGACTTATAAACCAGGATGTCACTGTTAGGTTCCTGGTCAGGGCATATGCCTGGGTTGAAGGTGATCCCCAGAATGGGGAGTGCAGGAGGCAGCCGATCAATGATTCTCTCTCATCATGGATGTTTCTATCTCTCTTCCTCTCTGAAATCAATAAAAGTAAATTTTTTAAAAATTGAAAAGAGCTCAAAAGAAATGAAATGCCAGGGATCTTCCAGTCTTTTCACTCACTCAGCCTGGTAGGATTAGCCATAGGAAGCGCCATGCCTCCTTCCTCCTCCCTCTAATTATTTCCAAACAATAACTACCTTCAAGCAAGATGGGTGTTAGGGAAAAGGCAGCCCACTCCCTAGGGCCCTGCTGTAACTGGGGGTGGGCCTGGCATGTGAGGCGCTGTTACCGTCCTTTCCTGGGAAGCCCAGGCCTGTCTGGAGTGGGCGCTCACTGCCTTGAAAGACGGCAGCTCTCTCCCGCAGCCTCCAGCAGCCTCCTCCCGCCCGCCCGTAGTCCTTGTCTTTCCGCTGCTCCTTCCCGCCCCCCACTCCCTGCAGGCCAGGCTTTCAGCGAGAGACGCTGTTTTCGCACTTGGGCTTCGCGCTTCCGTGACATTTTCCTGTCTCCCACTTGGCTGCGTCAAGTCTCGGCGCCTGCCTGGGCGGCTTCTCCAACGCCAGGTCACCTCGGCTCCGCGGCCAGGGGAAGGGTGCCGAGGCCGAGGGGGAGGTGGCGGCGGGTGCGGAAGCGGCCGTGCTGGCGCTGGGAACGCCACGTCTCTGGTGGCCCCACAAGGCCCCCCTCCCCCTGCACATACACAATATGCACGTCGTTGTCGAGTCAGGAGACTGGCAGAGGTCCAACTGCCAGTGTCCCCATTGCAATCCCTGCCCTCCCCAGTGGGGGCAGGGGAGCCTTCGACTCCAGATTGACCACGCCCTTGTCCAGTGCCCTCTACTGCAATCAGGCCCAGGCCCTTCACTGCCCTTTTCTCTCGCTTGCTCTTAAGATCTAGATTCTCTATTTCTGTCTCCAGGTCTCTTGACTCCTCCTATCTAGTCTTCTTTCTCTGCGCCTGGAGGTCCTCTCTGCTCCTTCTGCCTGTCCATGCCTGATGTTTGTTTTTGTTTGTTTGTTTTTCCCCCCATAACATGCCACCATTTACTACTATATATTTGAATTGTTTACTGTTCATCTTCCTCTTATAGAATATAAGCTGCCCACGGCAGCCTTTTCTCCTTTTCCTCCTTACTGAGTCTCAGCGTAAGTGTTCAATAAATATAGAATGAATGAGGAAGCGAGTGAATGAGTCCTGTCCCTCCCTGGTATTCTCACACCTATCTCTCACTCACTGGTTGCTCCCAAGTATTTTCCCTCCCCTCCTCTCTGCCTGTCTTCTTCAGTCTCCCCCTTTCCTCTCCTTTCTATCTCTTTCCATTGTCACTTCCTCCCTCTCCCCCTAGTGTTTTTGGTCCTGGTGTCTGGCTGGGTCTCTCCATCTTTTCAGGATTTGTGGGTCTGGACCCTCCATGCCAGGGGAGATGGTGCACCTGGCGACTTTTGTCCCTCTTTGTCCCCCAGGAGCCCTTCAGCCTCCCTCGCTGATGGCCACTATCTGGATGCCAAACCAGATTCACTGAGCGTGACTTCCAAAACCCTGCACACTGGGCTCTGAGGGATGTTGTTCAGTGGTTAGAGCGTCGGACTGCTCACTGAAGGGCACATGCCTGGATTTTGGGGTTGCTCTGGCCTCTGGTGGGGACACCTGCAGGAGGCATCCAATCCAGGTGTCTCTCTCAAATCCATGTTTCTCTCTCCTCCTCCCCTCTCCCTTTCACTCTCTCTGAGAAGCAGTAGAGAAAATATCCGTCTTCCTACAGAGCCCAGGGCTCCATGGTTTCCTTAGGGACAGCCAAAATTTAGGAGGGAGATTTGCAAGCTGGCCAAATGGCTGAACTGACACAGACTCGGACACCTTCTCGTATCTGTCATGGGCCCCAGCATCCTACTTGAGAAATGGTGGCGATGCTAGGCATCTACTGTGCAACCGGGGACAGATTTCCTGTGGAGGGGATGTTCCATTCTCCAGTTCTGACAGATGCTATTAATAATACCGTTTGTAACATCAACCACTCAGCATACATTTATTGAGCATCTATTATGTGCCAGCTTGGTGGCTGACTTCATAGAGCTTACCTTCTGGGGGGAGATTGGGAGGGGGAAGAGATATGTATAACCAACCACAGATAAATGTATATAACCAACCAAAGAACATAAGACCTATGAATCAAGCAAATTAACATTTTAATGGGATATTTTTCCCATGGATTTTTAGAGAGAGTGGAAGGGCAAGGGAGAGACAGAGAGAAACACCAATGTGAGAGACACTTATTGATTGATTGCCTCCTGCATGACCCCGACCAGGGCAGGGAGCCTGCAACCAAGGTACATGCCTTTGATCGGAATCGAACCCAGAACCCATAGGCTAATTTGATGCTTTATCCAGTGGGCAAAACCAGTCAGGGTACAAATTAACATTTTATATATTCCAAGAACATTTATCATGCTCTTTCTTAGGACGGGGCACCTTTAGCGTTGCAACCAGAGGATGTGGAAGGGAGAACCCCCAAATGAAATAATTGGGGCCCACACCATGAAGATGATTCCCGAGTTGGCAGCTTCAGTCCCTGGAGTGTATGCCCCAGATAGACAGTGGGCAGTGGGTGCTGGAAGCTCCCCGTTGCTGTTTGTTTGAGGCCCTTGGATGAGGAGAGGGAGAGGGAGCAGAGCTGGGAGGAGTAAGAGGGGCATATGAGCTGCAATCAGCCCGGCAGCAGGGCTAGGTTTCTGTTCTGGCCTCTGGTGCCTCAGAACCTGAGGCGCTTGGCTTGCCCTCCCCATTTAAAAGCCTCTGGCATCCTTCCAGAACTTAATGAAAATGTGGAAACTCCTTTTTGCTTTTCTTTCCCACGAGCTCATAGATTATGAGAACAACCTGTTTTATTTTTAAGTTGATTTTAATGTTTAAATGCCAGAGGTACTCCTTAAAGAAACTTTAGGAATATTTGAAAGGCAAACGAGGATTTAAAAAGTGTTTCATGCCCTAACCGGTTTGGCTCAGCTGAGAGAGCGTCGGCCTGCGGACTGAAGGGTCCCAGGTTCAATTCCAGTCAAGGGCATGTATCTTGGTTGCGGGCACATCCCCAGTGGGAGGTGTGCAGGAGGCAGCTGATCGATGTTTCTGTCTCATCGATGTTTCTGACTCTATCCTTCTCCCTTTCTCTCCGTAAAAAAATCAATAAAGTATATTTAAGTAAAAATAAAGTGTTTCATTATAGAAACTCAATATTAAATAGAATAGGCAAAAAAGAATTAATCTAGATACTGGACGTATTACCAAGCATCTCAGTGTTGTCACCTGGGCAAGAGCCTTTCCCTCTCCGGGTTTCCGAGTTGGAGCTCCGTCTGTCTGAGGACGGTAACGCCTCCCCTCTCTGCCTCTAGCGATGTTGTTGTTTCCTCGAGAAAAGGGAATCTGAGATGGTTCTGTAATCTGGAAATGACTATAAATATGAAGAAGTGTGCCAAAAAACTGGTCCTCAGGGCCGGGAACGCCAGGAAGCATTTGCGGAGGTCTGTGAGTAAGAGCCTGGCTTCCCTTTGCAACACAGACTAGTATTTTTAAAAGCCAGACAACTAAAACGTTCTCTCCTCCAGAGAGCCGGCCAGGAGGGGGAGGGCTGAGGGGCGCTTCTAGGGATCCTGAGCTAGGTTCCCGGGGTGAAGAGGAAGGGGCGAGGGTCTCTAAGCCTCCCCGCCCCCACAAAGACTTCCGGATGTCGGCGGCCGCTCCTTTCGTTCTCCGTTTTTCCACCAGCCGGACGGGCCTCGCTCTGCACTTTGGCTCTCTCTGCTCCGCCTCGGAGCGGGGGGTCTGAGGGAGGGGAGGGTAAGGTGGGCCGCAGAGGGAGGAGAAATCGGGTTAGGGGTGCCCTTGAGTGGTTCGAGGATTCCAAGTCCGTGGGGTCGGAGACAGGAGCGCGCCTTCGTTCCACACGGGTCGCTTTGCTTGTCTGAACTTGAGTCGTGGCGCATAAATCCGCAAAGAAGCGTCTACATACATCTCCGAAGGAATTCATTACATAGGCAGGGAGGTGACTTCTGCAGTCCCCTCTGTGGTGCTCTGTCTGGGCTTCTTGTTCCCAAATATGACACTTGGGGGTCGTGTTTTTAAGGCAACCTTGGTTTTTGGGTCGGGTGGGAGCCAAGGCTGATTTTCGCGGGGTGCACCTGACGTGGCACTTAAAGCAAGCCGCCCAGGTCCCAGCAGGAAATCGAGGGAATACTGTGAGGGAGACCCTTGCTGGTGCCACTGTAAATCCCATGTTTATTAACTACACCCCCCCCCCGGAAATTAGGGTACAGATTCCTCTGTACCCCATGTCCAGCCTGCAACTGCGCCTCTGCTAGGCGGTGGGCTGGCTCCAGTCCCGAAGGCCTTAACGGAATAAGGAAACACAACGTATTCTTGTGTCCCGGAGAGAATGTTTTTAAAAGCTTACAATATATCTAAGTAATTCTTATTTGTCTAAAAATCTCACGACTTGACTCTTCACTAGACCCAGGCCCCGAGTAAAAGGAGGTCCAAGATTTTCACAATATTACATGTTCCCGGTGGGGCCTGGGAAAGAAAAGCAGAAAGAACGCGAGTGGGGTTGGGCCACATCCCAGCCCAGCAGCTCAGGAACATCCTCCTTAAAAATAGCCTCAGACCTCGAACCGAGGAGCGTCCCCTCCCCCTCCCGGCGGCCTCCTGAACGAGGGAGAAGCCTGGGAACCTACCGATAAACCTCCTCCAGGCCGGCGGGCCAGCAAGGCCTTGAAATGCTCCCCGCTCCTGGCAACGCACCGCGGCCAAGGAGGCTCCTGCCTCCCCAAGGGCGGGAGGAGGCCATGACGGAAGGCGGGAGGGAGCGAGGGAAAGTGAAACACCCCAAAGAGCCGGCTGCTCGCCAAGCACCCTCTGGACTGTCCTTGAGCTGAAACCTTTGGGGAGAAAATCGGGGCGCTGGAAACAGGGAAAACCCCCACAGGAAACAGATAGAACTTTCTCTGTCTCAGGGTGTCCTCCTCCAACCAACGAATCTTTCAAGGCTCCCAGGCTCCAGCCCACCAGGGAGGTGTGGGGAAAGCTCTGTCAAGGGCCTGGCCAGGAGTAGGGCTGGGTGCTGTGGATACGGGGTTCCTCACAAGCGATAGCTTAGAAAAAGCAAGCTCGTTCTTCAGGATTCTCATAACCAGGCCTCATAGAGCAAGGCGCAGAGGAGACTGAAATTCCGAGAGGCTGAGAGGGTAGGGGAGAGAGGAGGGAGGCTCTCTGCAGCTAATGCCAACCTCAGCACCCAAGCTCTATGTCCTTGGTCCACGCTGCACTACCTGCACTACCGGAAGATCTGTGGGAGTGGCCTTTGTCCTTGGCTTAGGTGAGGACGCTCAGATGGCTACTCCTACAGATGCTCTGCCCCAAGCTCCTGGCTTGTGGCAAAATAAAATAAAAATAAAAAATAAAATCAAGTGAATAAAAAATCCGATGAACAGAATAAACTGGTGAATATAATAGAATCAGGGGCATAGAAAAGGAGTGGACTGACAGTCTCAGGGGGGAGGAGGTGTTTGGGAAGAGATTGGATAAAAATCTTATACCCATGGATGAGGACAGAGATGGAGGGTAAGGGCATGGGGTGAGAGGTGGGGAATCAGGTGGAGGGAACTATGGGGGGAAAAACTGAACAATAAAGATTTATTTAAAATATATATGATATAAAATATATAATATATGTAATATATATATATATATAATAAAGAAAGGGCTCCAGATCTCACCAGAAAAAAAGAAAAATCCACTGCCTAGGTCCCAGGGTCAGCCCTTTCACCCTCTGAAGGTCGCAGCTCTGAGACCTTGGGCATCATTGGGGCCACAGATCTCCACGCAGAAGAGAGAGGGGCCATGAGGGGTCGGGATGCCACCCTGCGTGAAACCTGTGCGGCTCCGAAGGAAGGGTGGGAGTGACACCCACTTCTGCAGTTGGTGATCGGACTGCCTGCCTGTGCCAATGACCCCAGCGCGGAGGAAGAGGCTAGAACCCGGGGGCTGATTGAAGGAAACCCCCACAGGAATCGTACCCCTCTTCCAAGGACAGAGTTTCAACTCTCCAGAAAGCCTTTGTAGGCCCCAGACTCGGGGCTTTGGCTTGGAGCCTCTCTTGCTCACCCAAGGAGGATGAGGGGCTCCTTTTCAAACAGGGCAGGGAGCCAGTACCTTCTCCGCTGCGACCGAAAGTGTGCAGGTCTGAGTGTCCTCGCCAATCGGCCTTTCCCCAAGGTCCCCTCCCTGGAGAATCTGCTTTTCCCCAAGGTCCCCTCAGGCCTGGGGTCTGCAGCGCCAGATTTTGCAGAGGCGCTGGCAAGAAGTTGGGGGAGCTGGAGAAGGCACCCTAAGTCCACTGCCCTTGGCTTGGGTGAGGACGCTCAGATGGCCGCTCCTACAGCTGCTCTGTCCCAAGCTCCTGGTTATTGCTAAAAATAAAAGAAAAATTCATTTCATCCTTCCCCGGGCGCGCAGACCTTCTGCCGCTCCGCCCGGAGCCCCAGCAAGAGGGAGCTCGCTCTCAGGCCCCTCGGGATCTCCGCACCTTGAGCTCATGAAAGAGAATTCCCTGCGCAGCCGCGCTCAGCCCTTCCTCTGGGATTTTCCTAAGAATCCCCACGAGTTGGCTACGATTCCTTTGGGGGTTTCCTTCAATCAGCCCCCGTGTTCTAGCCTCTTCCTCCGCGCCGGGATCACTCGCACAGGCAGGCAGTCCGATCACCAACTGCGGAAGCGAGTGTCACTCCCACCCGTCCTTCGGAGCCGCGCAGGTTTCACGCAGGGTGGCATCCCGACCCCTCGAGGCCCCTCTAATCTGGTATGAGAAGTCTGCGCTGGGAAAGAAACGCGGCCTGGGGTGGGAGTGGGGGTGGGGGTTAACAGAAAGCGTGAGAGCCACCGGCCGGCTGTTATCTGCAGCTGAAGGCTGCGGTAATCGATGGGTTATTTTTACGCAGTAATAGGGCCCTGTGATTGCTCTATTAACCTTTAGACCTGTCTGAGGGACGCTCCGGCTCACAGCCCCGCTGCGCTAGGGCCTCCAGGCACCGGCGCTGGCTCCGAACCTGGGCCGGCCACCTTCCCCTCCCCCGCTTGAGGGAGGAGGCTGAGGCTGTAGGGAGAGCCCTCTCGGCTGAGAAGTCCTGCTGGACTGTGGAGTTACCCCCCTCTCTCCCTTTCCCCTCTGCCCCCGCCACGTCCTTGGGATTAGTGTAGCGGCGCCTCTGGCTGCTCTGAAAACAGAAAGATCTGAAAGGAGAGTCCGCAGGAGATGGGAAGCCTCACCAGGCTGGGGCGCACGTTTTGCATAAATACATAAAATCGAGGGCTGGAGCCAGCGCCTTGCAACCTGGGAAGCTGCAGGGGGAATGGAGGCTTCCCGCCTCCGAACTCAGATCTGAGGGGCCAATCCCAGGTTTGGTGTTTCTTACACCTATCCAGAATCCCAGGCCAGGCCGATTCCCCTCCACCCACTCCCCCCCTGGAGACCTATAGCCGGCTGGGCACTCCTGGGGACCCAGGGCCCTATACCCGCCTGGGGGGGAGGTCCTCTTCCCCTCTGTCCATCCAGCCCCTTCCTTGCCCATCGAGTCTAGGGCCGAGAGTATAGGGCCAAGACGGGTCCGGGTCACGGGGAGGCAGGCTGAGGGAGGGGGAGAGAGGGGTTCATTAGTAATGCTAACCCTGGGCAAAATTGCAGACCCAAACGACCTCTCCCAGGGCGGTTGGGGAAGCCACGCGCCCTGGCGGCAGCTCTTTGGCAAGGCGATCCCTGCGCCTGGACTTTGCCTGCTGGGGGAGTTTTTAGAACAGCCCTGCAGCCGGACGCCCGGCGGAGGTACTGCAGTCTGGCCTCACCCCCGCCCCCCGCCCTTGCACGTGACTCCCACAGGCCAGTCAGCAGCGGCGAGCCGGAGCGCAGGGGCGAGGGAACCCAGGCGGCGAGCTAGGGACTCGGAGGCTGCTGGCACTGTGGCTTCGAGAACCGCGGCGGCCAAAGCCCTGGGCCGGCCCGGGAGATTGCTCGCAGCCCTCCGGGAAGCTCCAGCCCCCGCAGGTACGGCTTTCTCCGTTCCCGACCCTGCCCTTTGGCGCCGACCGCGATACTCGGAGCTCCCCGCGTTGGTGTGCCTGGCAACAGAGAGGTAATTAGGAGGAGGAAAGGAGAGGTGGGTCACTCTTCTTCCCCCAAATTAGCAAAGCCTGCTCTGCCTTTGGCTCAGCAGCTTCTTTAAAACAAAGTAAGATTTGGGGAGGAGGGGAGGAGGAGCAGAGAGAGAGAGCGTGGAAGCTGCTTTTGGATTCTTTGGGTATGAACTTGAGCTCCAGCGTGCAGTTTCTCCTGCCCTTGTGTGCACCTCGCAGGCCAGGGCCCGGGGGGTGACGGTGGCCCTGAGAAATC
The DNA here is from genome assembly GCA_004026805.1 of Lasiurus borealis. Classification (NCBI taxonomy): domain Eukaryota; kingdom Metazoa; phylum Chordata; class Mammalia; order Chiroptera; family Vespertilionidae; genus Lasiurus; species Lasiurus borealis. Next base: position 32,426 of record PVJN01009544.1, on the reverse strand, counting down.
ACCCTGACCCACTGACCCCGGGGCCGGCGGCACAAGGCGGCGGCTTGAACGCGGAGGGGCTCCGTCCGACCAAAGAGTGTCGCCGGTTGGCGCTCCCGGGACGCGCGCGGTGGCTGTGGGAGGCAGAGGCCCCCGGGAGGCGCTCTGAAGTCGGAGACGACTGCTGAACGCCCAGCCTTTTTTCTCTGCCCTTCTGACCAGCGTCCTCGCCTTTCTGGCCGGGAGCTAGACGCTCCCCACAAAGTAACCAACCCTATGCATCCACGGCGTTTCTGGTGACCCTAGCTGAGGGCCGGAGCCCGGGCGGAGAGCAGGGATGCCCCTCTGCTGGCCACGGTTTGCTGAGGAGGTCCAGGACCTCCTGTCTCTGCGCTTTGGGCAGGCGTGGGGGTGCAGGGTCCTCCAGGGGAGAGGAGTTTGCCCCGCTGGTGAACTGCCACCCCGCGTTGAGGGAATGAAGGGCCTTTCACTTGGGAGAACCGGGTGGTGAGGGACCCCAAGGCCTGGGGAGAATCGGGGGAGGCTGGGGCAGCGCCAGGTGAAGTCTTTCCTGTGTGTCTCCGAGGAGGAATGGGCAGCCAGGAGCAGGTTCCGGGCTGTTGAAGACATGAAGGTTTTATTGAGGGTGACCAGGTGATGCCCCCACACTTCTGAGTGCGCTCACGTGTGACAGTTTCCAGCGCAGCAGGCCCAGCGCGGAGGTGCGAGCTGAGCCTTAAGAGCAGGAGCGACCTGTACGTGGAGGCGAACATTCTGGCGCTCCGGACCCTCCGGCTCTCAGAAATAGATCCGAAAAGGGCTGCGGGTTACTCTCGCCCAGACAGAGAGCATTTCCTGTCTGGCCTGTGAATTTGGGGCGAACTGGGATGAGTGAGTAGACATAGAGGGAAAACTGGGACATAGGGCTGGCCCCCACAGCAAGGCCAGATCTCTGCTATCCTCAGGGGGCTTCCGAGGCTCCCTCCGAGGGCTGGACGGATGCCTGGACCAGGGCGCTCAATTACTGAAAAAAGCAAGAGTCGTTTTAAGGAAATAGTTAATTTATTGTGTGGGGTTTTGTGTTTTTTTTTTTTCAGGAAGCTATAGAGAGTTATTTTCTCCACTTTCTATTGTCCAGTAGTCCAACTCTGAGGCAATGCATGGGCCATATAAAAAGACAGAGGATGGAAGACAAATGTTAGATTTATGACATTTTTAACGTTTACATTTTGAAACTTGAAGTTATCATCTATTGAAAGTTGGATTACAGAAATTATAACCTTTCTTTCCTGCAGTTATGTGAGAAAAAACTCACACTGTTATGTTTCAGAACGGTAGAAGTTGAGTATTACGGAAAATATAATGAAATAAGTCAACTACTTGACCTAAAAATTAAATAGTGGGTATTTTACTTAGATATGTATTTACTTACTCAAACCCAGAAATTTCTATGAGGTATTAGGTTTTTACTTACTCAAACCCAGAAATTTCTATGAGGTATTAGGTTTTTGGGTTTGTTTGTTTTTGCCTTCATTTTCAGAGAGGAAAATTGGTGATCTCAGGTCAAAATTTTTGTATCCGCTCTCTAACCAAACTTATTATAAAGAAATGTCCACCAAACCAATAATTTATTGTATAGTTTAGAAAGCAAATATATAAGGGACTATATAATACAGTGCTATTTTCATTAATGTTATTTGTAATGTTGCAAAAATGGTTAAAAGCACTTTAAAAATTTCATAAAAATTTTCATAATAATAAAGATAACCACTTATCTTTATCACTATATATGAGGCACTTGCTTATGGTACACTAGAAATCTGTGGTAATAATAATAGCCAACAATTATGTAGGACTTTCTTGTGCTTGTTTTAACAGTTTCTTAATAGACCTGGTATAAGTAGCTTTACAGCTATTGATTTTTTAATTCTTACTATGATGCTAAAGACAGGTACCTTTAATATTTGCAGTTTTGCAAATGAAGAAACGGAGGCTCTTAGAAAGAAGTTAAATAATGTGTTTAAAGTCATTCATTCAGTCAGTGGTAAAGCCTAGATGTAGTAGATAGTTCAGTTAGTATCTTTGTAAGTTTACTATTGCAATGAAAAAGAAACCACTGTTCGAGGTAACTGCCTCCTCTTAAGGAGAAAAGGGGTGTAGCTGAGAGCCTCAAACCACTGGAGCCCTACGGATCCCCTTCCCCCACCCCCTTTCCCTGTACTTTGATCTTCTACAAGTTTCAAAACTTTCCGAGGCTTCAGTTCCCTCTTTTGTGAAATGAGGAGAGACACTTTTACTTAGTGGAGTTGTGGAGAAAGGTACCTAAACAGAACAGGTGCTTCAGAATGAGGAGCTCTGATGTTATCAGAAAAAGTGCCTGATAAAGTCAAAACATGGGATATAAGAATATAATCAAGTCTTATGGACTGTTCTTTGCTGCTCTCTTTGGTGTTCTGATTCCAGACATGGGTGGACCAATGCTATCAAAAATCCATTCAATGGAATTGGAATGTCCCAGTGGTTAGGTTAGTTCTGTAAAGTGAAAATGTATGTTTCTCTCACTTTCTTGGTCTTACTATCCAATCTGCAATATCTCTAAAATATGTAACTATTTGCAAGAAACATATATCTTGTCTGATTTGAGGTCTGTGTGGTATATATAGTGTGAGATTTCACAATCCTTTTCACTGAGATGGAACAGACACTGGCCGTTTATTGAAATTAGATCCTGCCTCTAGTTGAAAATTACAAACAAAAATTTCTTAGGTGGCTGGGTTTTAATAAAGTTTGTCTTCGTCTTGCATGGGCAATGTCAAGTTCTTCCGAGGCCAGGTGAACGTAGGAACAGGTAGGGGGACAGAGAAGATGAGTGAAATTTCCTGGGTCCCAGGCACTCCAGGGGAAACCCTCAAACTCTTGGATAGACAAAATAGACATTGGGACAATTATATGGTTCAAAATAGGGTAAAGTAAAATCCTTCCTGACAATCAATACAGAAAAGTTGGCCTAGATCACAACCAGTCATTCCATGTCCAATAATCGGGAAGCTCACATTTCCAAGGGACCCCTCCCCAGGACTCGGTCGATCCCCCATGGCCTCCGATCTCCCCCCCCCAAAAAAGCCTGCAGCTTCCTTGGAACCGCGTGGCTTCCAAAGCTGGGCCCCAGCGTGGTGATGGCGTTTGTAGTGTGGGAGAAGCAACTGAGCCTGGGAAAGCTGGGCCCTGAACGCTCCGGGTGACCGTCTCTTTCTTTCCTCTCCCCTCTAGGACAGCGGCTTCGGGGAGGAGGAGGACGGAGCTAGCCAGCCGGAGCCCACGGCGCCCCCCGAAGACGGAGCAGCGACGGCGCTGGCGTGACCCGAAGGCCGTTTCCCACCCCCCAGCCCAGACCCCCTGCCTGGCATCTTGGCCACCCCTGGGCGCTCCCGACCTCCGGGCCCCGGCGCGCCCTCCGCCATCTCCCGGAAAGCACCACACATTTCATGTGGGGTTTGCTTTGCCTAAAACCAGTCTTTCGCTCCATGATGGATTGCATGCGTATATATTTCTGAAGGATTTTTAAGAAGCATTTGGTTTTTTATCTTCATTTTTTAACTTTTCATTTTTGTGGCCGTCCTTCCCTCACCTGCACCTTATTATTATTATTTTATTTTTTTACTTTTGGTGATCACTATTTTTCTTTCCGCTCCTCGTTGCTCCTGACCCGCGAGCGAGAGGACTCGGCCACCGCTAGCCCGCTCGCCGGGAGGATGTACCAGAGCCTGGCCATGGCCGCCAACCACGGCCCCCCGCCCGGCGCGTACGAGGCGGGCGGCCCCGGCGCCTTCATGCACAGCGCGGGCGCCGCGTCCTCGCCCGTCTACGTGCCCACGCCGCGGGTGCCCTCCTCCGTGCTCGGCCTGTCCTACCTGCAGGGCGGCGGCGGCGGGGGCGCCGCGTCCGGGCCCAGCTCGGGCGGCAGCGCGGGGGCGGCCCCGTCGGGCGCGGGGCCCGGGGCGCAGCAGGGCAGCCCGGTCTGGAGCCAGGCGGGAGCCGAGGGCGCCGCCTACACCCCGCCGCCCGTGTCGCCGCGCTTCTCCTTCCCGGGCACCACCGGGTCCCTGGCCGCCGCCGCCGCCGCGGCCGCCGCGCGCGAAGCCGCCGCCTACAGCACGGGCGGCGGGGCGGCGGGCGCGGGCCTGGCCGGCCGCGAGCAGTACGGACGCGCCGGCTTCGCGGGCTCCTACTCCAGCCCGTACCCCGCCTACATGGCCGACGTGGGGGCGTCTTGGGCGGCCGCCGCCGCTGCCTCCGCTGGTCCCTTCGACAACCCGGTCCTGCACAGCCTGCCCGGCCGCGCCAACCCCGCCGCTCGACACCCCAACCTGGGTGAGTACTGGGTGCGAGTGCCGGGCCAGCGCGGGGGGACCCGAGCAGAGGCTTCCGGAGCCTGTTCGCTGTGTTTAATGTTCAGAGGGTGGGGGAGATGCGGGGTGGGGTGCGGGCAGGAGGCGTATTACGCGTGATCTCCCCGGCAGCGCAAACCCGGAGTTAGAAGCTGGTGGCGAGGGGCGATGGGGGGACGTGGAGGGCACAGGCCCAGGAGCCCAGACTCTGCGAAGCGAGGACAGGGTGCCCCGAGGGCGAGAGCGGCCCGCCGGTGTCCGGGTCTGCAGGGGTCCCCCAGCCGCGCCCCCGCCAAGCCCTGGGCCGCGCCCTCCCTGCGCCTTCGGGAGAGGAGCAGCCGGAGCCCGAGGAGGAGCGCGCGGCCGGTCGCTGCGTTTCTGGCCCTTTGCTCCCGGCCCGCGCTCGGCCCTCCGCGGGGAAGGTCTTCTGGGCCATGTGGCGGCCCCGTTGGGGGACCCCGAGGGGCGGGGTGGCAGACGGTTCTCCCGCGGGGGTTTCCACCCCTCGGAACACCGGCGGGACCGGAGCCTGAGAAGGGGGCGTTGAGCCGGCGTCCTGTGGGGACCTCGGGGCCGGAGGTGCGGTCGCAGGGCCCGGACAGACGTGCCCGGGGCATACGGTAAAGGCCGGCGGGCCGGTGCTCAGAATCCAGCAAAACCCAGAGCGGGTTCCCCAACAAGACCCGCCGCACAGACGGACCGGAACGCGGATGCACCGGCCGCGGCGATAACGCATCAACCTAGTGTTTCATTGGAGTGTCACCCCGGGGACGGACGCCAGACGCGTGCCCCCCTGCCCTGATTTATGGGTGCACCAAGCGACACCCGAGAAAGGGCCTCGGTGCTGGGGGCTGGCTGGCGAAGGGAAGTGGCAGCTTCTCGTTAGAAATGCAAACGGCCCCTGGGCCTGGACGGGGCGTGGGTGGCGGCGGGGGCGGCGGCGGCGCTTGTGGGGGAGGGGAAGCGCAGGCCGGAGAAACAAAGTTAACATTTATGGACTACCTACTAAGTGCTAAATCCTTTCACATTTGTTCTCACTTTGAAGAGTAAAGCCTGCCCCTCCCAGGTCCCCAGTCTTGGGCTGGCTCAGGGAAGGACTGGGGCTTTGAAGAGCTTTTTAAAATTATTCTCTGACCCTGGGTGGCCAGGGGCGGTCCCCAGGGGGAATCCAGCCAAATACACATCTCAGGTAAACTGATTAACCGTGGAAGTGGCGCCGGAGCTGGCTCTGTGGCTCCTAGTTTCCCCCTCCCCCTCGCAGGGGAGCCAGACGGCACACCCCAGGGGAGGAGGGGGGACCTCCGGAGCCTTTGGGAGGACAGGAGAGAGAGATAGCCCCCACATCTCCATACAATGGCCGATCCGGTGCTTGTGTGGGTCGGGTGGGGCACTTCGCCCTGCATTCTTAGAACTCGTGCTTTCTCTCTAGAACTTCTGTTTCAAAAGAGGTCCCTGGCTGGGTGGCTCTGTTGATTTTAGGAGGGCATCATCCTGAAATGCCAAGGTTGCTGGTTCCCTCCCCACTTAGGGCACCTACAGGAATCAATGAATGAATGCCCTATAAGTAAGTGGGACAACAAATCAATGTTTCTCTCATTCTCAGCTAAATAAAAATAAACAAATAAAAGATGTCCCATAGTCCCCCTTCTTTTAACTTGGAGGTGGAGTGGGAAGTTGATTCCTAACCCCTATAATCCTGGAGCAAGAATTTGGTGTTTGGTTGGGGAAAAAAAGAGAAGGTCAAAAGCCAAAAATGGAGGATACTTCCTGGTCATCAGAATTGCAATTGCAACCATGTAGAAAACAAAACCAAACCGGTGTGAGCGCAGGCAGTGAGCACATAGATCCTAAAATGCAACCTGTACTATGCAGGGAGGGTCCTGGAGAAGTAATGCTTCCCGAACTCTATTGTCAGCAGATGGCAAGCTGACCTCCAAGGAGTGCCCTCTTGCCAAGAAATGTGGCTGTCTTCCCAGCACTGCTCTGTCCCACTAGTCCAGGTGGTGCCACCTGAAGACAGTCCTTGGGTCTGGTCTAACAGCTGGATTTTCTCTTCTGCACATAGCTGAGTGTTTTAAATGGGCCAGTCATGAAAGATGCCATGTTATCATCGTGAGGGAACATGAGGCAGGTTGAATTTATTGGCATTCACATCTTCAAGTGGCATTTAGATATAAGCAAGTTAGGGTAAATGGATGTTTTTTAATATACATATATGTGTGTGTGTGTGCGCACACACACACACACACACACACACACACACACAAATATATTTATTGATTTCAGAGAGGAAGGGAGAGGGAGAGAGAAACATAAATATGAGAGAGAATCATTGATGGGCTGCCTCCTGCACGCCCCCTTCCCACTCCCCCCAAGGGTGGAGCCTGCAACCTGGGCATGTGCCCTTGACCAGAATTGTACCTGGGACCCTTCAGTCCATAGGCTGATGCTTTATCCATTGAGCCAAACCAGCTAGGGCATAGGTAAGTGTTTTTTAATATATATATATATATATATATATATATATATATATATATATATTGATTTTTTACAGAGAGAAAGGGAGAGAGATAAAGAGTTAGAAACATCGATGAGAGAGAAATTTCGATCAGCTACCTCCTGCACACCCACTAGTGGGAATGTGCCTACAACCAAGGTACATGCTCTTGATGGAAATTGAATCTGGGATACTTCACTCCGCAGGCCAACACTATCCACTGAGCCACTAACCCTATTCACTGGTCAGGGTTAAATGGTTTTTATATGTTTCACTTAAAATGTGGGTCCTACTGAAAATGCCTGGTAGCTTTCTCAAGAACCAATCCTGGCACATTTGCTGTCAGTGACTGATAAAAGAATGATGATCAGGAAGTACTGATTCCTTAGTGTTTACTGAGAGCTTGCTGTGTAGAGTTGCAACCAGGTCCTAAGATGGCCATATAGTTGTGGTGTGACTCAGGCACACCTACATTCAATTTCAAGTGTCCTGTGATCTTGGTTGGGCAAGTTACTTACATCTCTGTCTCCTCTCTTTTTCTTTAGAAAAGGATAATGTGACTACTTTTAGTGTTCTCTTAAATAAGAAAAATGAGGTAATATTTGTGAAGTACTTGGCCCCTCATAAATGATGGCTATTGCATTAAACAGTCTCACACTCTCATGTGGCGTGACCAGTTTTCCTGCTTTACACAGGACTGAGTGGTTTTCCAGGACTTGGGATTTTTAATGTTAAAACTAGGACAGTTCCTAATAAATGAGGATAGTTGGTCATCCTAAACAGAAATGAAAATGGATAAATGTCCCAGCAGTATGCTACAGTAATGAGCTCAGAGCAAAGGAAGAGAAGAAAGAGGTTGTTCTTCCCTTTGGCTAGAAATCTGGAAGCCTTCATCTAAGTAGTGCCATCTCCCTTTGGCCTTAAAGGTTGAGTAGGAGTTTGCCAGGAAAAGTACCTGTAATTGGAAAAGAAAAAAGAAGCCCTGGCCGGTGTGTCTCAGCGGTTAGAGTGTTGACCTGCATACTGAAGAGTCACAGACTTGATTCTGGTCAAGGGCACGCACATACCTGGGTTGCAGGTTCTATCTCTGGCCCCATTTGGGCAAGTGCAGGAGGCAACCAATCATGTCTTTTTCGCATCGATTTTTTTTTCCTTACCTCTTACCCTCCCTACCCTTCCAACCTCTCTCTAAAAAAAAAAAAAGGGAAAAATATCATTGGGTGAGGATTAAAAAGAAAAAAGTTATGCCCATGAATGATATAACATAGCTTGGTATTTATCACCATAGATAAAACCACACAGACTAACTCACCCTTCACTCCAAAACTGTTTGTAATTTTAATTAGGAGAAATAAAAACACGACTATTTTTCTATAATATTAATCACCTTAGTATTAACAATATCTTGTCAGAATACTTACGTTGGACTTTTAATGAGGCAAAAATCAAAGTAATTAAAGTTAATAGGGGCCTCTGTAAAGCCCTGCACTTAGATTGGGAGGAATTTTTCTACCTTGACTGCAATGTATATGAACTTAATTCATTCCAAGTTCAACATGAGCCTTGACCCTAAAACAACAGTTGAAATCATTAATTAAGCTGAATTAATGGAATTATGTGATCTTGTGAGGGCAGGTACAGAGTCTTATTCATATTTAAGTGCCTGGCACATGCTGGGCACTTAGCAAATATTTGAGAAGAGATCTAGGAGGCAATTGCCTCAGTCCCCTGCCCAGGTCAAACTGCACACAATGGCCACTTAGGAGGCCAACTGGGGAGCCTTAGAAAAGAGTAAGCAGTGTGGGAGAAGGTTCTGGAAACTTTGGGAAACCACTGGAACTGTTGAGATTGCAGAAGTCACGGGGTGGATAAGTGAGGGTGAGAGTGACTGTGTACAGAGATATCTAAAAGGCAAACGTCTGTGGCCTTCTAACCTGTGCTGCTCCAGGTGAGCCGGTATTAAGTTTAAGAAGTCTTTCTCACACTTGATTGTAGTTGTCGAGATGGAACAGGGAACATGGTTTGTCTTAATAATAAACCCCTGGGCGCTGAAAGTGCTTAAGGAGAGAATGCATTGCCATTGGCCAGTGGAGCTGTGCAAGGAATTCTTGCATTTTATGGTTGCAGGTCTGTGTTTGTGTTCATATGAAAAAGCTATAGTAGGGAAATGTATCTGTCTTCTTTTAAAGGGACCAATCACAGTGGTTACACAGGCAGAGCAATTTGTCAAAACTGCTGGAAAGGTACTATTACAGCAGGAGTATTTTATTGCGTGTACATTACAACACAGTTGGTTTTTGTACCAATTAATGCTTGTAAATACTTGAGGCTGAAAAGGGAACAAAGGAAATTATATGTAAATATGCCTTGAAGGAAATGACATTTTGGTAGATGTTACTGGAAACACTATTAATATATATTTTATTATAGAATAACAGTTCTTTTGTGTAATGGAGAAACAATCAGATAAAATATTTTCAAAGGATCTCAAAATTTTTGAATCATTTAAAAGGTTGGTTAAAAAAATTAACAACAGCGAAATACATGTATATGAGTCTGTGTTACCCAGGTGGTTTCTTTAAAAGCTTTGCTTCATTCACTGTATTGAGTTGATGGTGTAGGTCGGAGGAAAATTCTGAGGTGTTCTCTTGATCTTTTGGGGACTGCTTATCAATGAGGCCAGTTGCTTTCAGAGCTGGTTCATTTATATAAGAAACTGTATAAGATCAACTTTTTTTTTTTTCCCCAACTCTTAAAGTAATGTGTTTGGCTAGAGAATGATTTGCCAGTCTTTGAGAAAACCAAAGTTGTTTAACTTTCCAGTTACCACCCTGGGCAGGTCAGCCAGCCATGGGCTGGTCTGTAGTGCTCAGCTGAGAACCAATTAAATGGGAAAGGTGTGTGGAGACCTGTCACCTGCCCAATTGTGTCTCATCAAAAGGTCAGACCACGTTTGCTAGGCCCTTTCTAAGCACTTGGGTGGAATGATACATGCACAGGAGACAGTTTTTGATAACACTTTCTTCTGTATCCCTTCCCATTTTTTTTTTCACTTAAATTCCCTAAGAAAACAAACCTATTCTGAGGTGCGAGGAAACAGGAACTCTGATACCTGTGGGTGGGAGTGTAAATTGGTCCAACCATTATGAGAGCCCTTGGTGATAGCCAACAAATTACAAATAGGTTACTATTGACACAGAAATTCAACTTCTAGGAATTTATTCTAGAAGTAAACTGGCACATATTAGTTGCAGCACTCATTGTAGTAAAAAAAAAAAAAGGAAATAACATAAGAGTGCATTATTAAAGGGCTATTTGTATACATATGGCACAGGCAAACAGTAGGATATCATGAAAGCATGAACATTCAGAGGTTCATTATGTTAATGTGTGGAGTCCTCTGTACATTGTAAGTGCAGGATGTGTGTGTGGCACGGTATTTGTGTAAAAAACAACAAAAGAAAAGATTATATGTCTTTGAAAAGACTTAATTTATCTCTGGAAATTGTATGCACAAGGAATTTGTAACCTTGATTGTTCAGCGAGGGGAGAGCAAGGTCGGTGAAGCATAAGGGTGGGGGGAAATGAATTTTCACCATCTATACATTGGAACTTTTTGAATTTTTAAAACTTCTTAACCATTTTTAGTAGTAACTTTGTGCTTCATTTTTAATCCCTTAAATAACAAGAACATACATTTAGAATACAGGGAGGTTAAAGTTAAGTTTTACCTTCTTTTATCCCCTTAAGCATTTTAACGTGTATAGGTCAGCAGTGTTAAGTATATTTCCATTGTTGTGAAACAGATTTTCAGAACTTTTTCCTCTTGCAAAACCGAAACTGTGCCCATTAAACATCTGATCATTTCCCAGTCTCTTAGGAATTGGCAGCCATCAGTCTGTCTTTCTGTCGCTATGAATTTGACTAGTCTAAGTACATATCTCATATAAATGGAATTGTACACTATTTGTCCTTTTGTGACTAGCTTATTTCCCTGAGCATACTGTCCTCAATGTCCTCTCTATTGTAGCATGTCAGGGTTTCCTTCCTTTTTAACACCGAATAGTCCATTGTATGTATTTTGTATTCATTCATCCATCTTGGACACTTGAGTTATTTCTATCTCTTGACTTGTGAATGATGCTGCTGTGAAAATGAATGTGCAAAGGCAACCTTTTCGATTTTGAACTATGTGAATATATTACCAATTTAAAAAGTTAAACCAATAAAGTTTTTGTTTTTAAAGATCACCCTCACAACAGCTGGTTTGGCTCAGTGGATAGAGTGGACTGAACCTGGTTCAGTTCTAGTCAAGGGCACATGCCTGAGGTTATTGGCTCTATCCCCAGTAGAGGGCATGCAGGAGCCAGCCGATCAATGATTCCCTCTCATCATAGATGTTTCTCTCTCTCTCTCCATCTCCCTCTCCCTCTCCCTTCCTCTCTGAAATCAATAAAAACATTAAAATAAATAAATAAAAATAAAGACCACATTCTTCTACCTACCTACCTACCTACCTATTTATTTATTTAGATCCTCACCAAAGGATATTTTCCCATTGATTTTTTTTTTTAGAAAGTGGGTAAGACAGAGAGAAATATCGATGTGAGAGAAACACATCAATTGTTTGCTTTCTGCAAGCAGGCAACCAGGGCCCTGGCCAGGAGGAGCCTGCAACTGAGATACATGCCTTTGATCGGAATCAAACCTGGGACCCTTTGGTCCACAGGCTGAGGCTCTATCCACTGAGCCAAACTGGCTAGGGCCAAACCAATTAAGTTTTTAAAGGGGCTTACAGTAGTCATGAATTAACTTCCTGAAAGTATCTCCCCATTTTCTTTTTTTAAAGAGGCTCTCTATTTAGTTTATGGATGCATAGGAAAAGTACCTCAGAACAAATGTTTATTGAATTTGGCTTTTGATTTTTGCTATCCAACAGATTGCTTTACTGAAGGGACAAAACCCCTTTTCCTACTCTCAATATCTATCGGTAGCTGCTACTGGTAACAGATCTTAGGCAGCAGTTGTTAATTGCCCCACCCCCACACTGACATGGCTCTCCTCCTGGGCACATGCATACCTGTGAGCACTTCTCCTCCCTTGGGTTATATCGAGGCTAGATTCCCCCAAACTACTAACCTAGGGCAGTGATGGGATTGTGTTAGAAAACAAATTGCCTTTTTCCAGGGCAAGGTAAATCGTTTAGCCAATTCCTTTCAGTCTGTTCTTTTATGACAATCGAGTTGTATGCAATTTAGAGCTGAAGTGAGTTGCAAATGTTGCTGCTTTTGTCTGCATAAGAAAGAGGCAGGAATCACTGGTTTTATCATTGCTTTGCTCCAGAAGAGGGCAATTCTTGGAGAACGGGGATGGATGCTGCTGCTTCAAGAACTTGAAGGGGCCTTTCTGACATCTAAAAGTGTTTGTCTGCTGGTGCCTTTTTGGCCTGCACATTCTGAATAAGGGGTAATAATGCTCTCTCATGGTTTGAGAATGAGTATCTCTGTTGTATTGATCTTGGTCTCATGTAACACACTCTATGAGGGATCATTTAAACATTTTATTGGCTACCTAAAGAGTTACTCCTCAAAGAAAGAAGGTAGGAAAGAGACTATGAGTGGGATTATAATAGGAATAACCTCTGGTCTGTTTTAAGTTGTATGAAATAAAAGTGCAAGGCTGGGTACATTAATGTTTGGAAACTAATAACTTTTTAAAAATAAATTTTGTTACTGACTTCTGAGAGGAAGGGGGAGGGAGAGAGAGATAGAAACATCAATGATGAGAATCATTGACTGGCTGCCTCCTGCATGCTCCACACTGGGGATCAAGCCTGCAACCGGGCATATGTCTTGACCAGGAATCATCTGTGACATCCTGGTTCACAGGTCAACACTCAACTCTGAGCCACTCTGGCTGGGCTAGGGATAATGGCCTGGATCGTGTGCATTATATATGTGCAGTTTCTGTAAAGGAAGTTGGATCCTTTATTAAGGGTCAATGAAGAAGTTGTCAAAGACTTTTAAGTCCTTCCTGAAAGGTAGATATTATCTCCATTTTGCTGGGTAGGAAATTGATGCGCAGGAAGGGTAAGTAATCTGTTCCAGCTCCCATTGGTAGAACACAGCAGCTCTGGTTTAGAACCCACATAAATGTAAACTTCCAGGACCGTGTTTCCCCCTCTTACCACACTTTTCATTAGCACTTATCCCTGCAGAAACAGAAGGTGCAGAAACAGATGTTGGTGGAAGGACTCAAACCTTAGGCTTTTCTATTACTTGGCTCTCCACCTGCTCCCTCTCCCCAATATAGTTTCTCTTCTGTGTTTTACTGCTTCCCCCAATGTCTCTCCAGTTCAATGTCTTCCTGAGTTACTGTCCATCTCATTCTGATACTGCATAACTTGCAATGTTATGAATCCCTGCCTTGCACAAATTTCCTTTTCAGCCTCCTGATTCTGGTGTGCAGAGAATTACAGAGAAATTTCCCAGAATTCAGACCCTCTACACTAGAGGATTCTCACTGAGAGGAGATGAAGGGGGGCGGGGGGGGGGTATTGGCTGCATAAGAGCAAAACCATATGGCTCTCAAATCCCTTTCCTAAACGAAAATGAAAACCATCTTTTCTGTAAATTCAAATGTGTTTGTTGGAGGAGCAGAGAAGGGGGGCGGGGAGAGACACAGTAATTATGTTTTTAATGAAGGTGGGAGTAGAGGAACGGATCAAGAAAGTGAATAAAATCCCAACCAGAAGAATTCACGTAGCATTGCTCTGAGCTGAACACAGAAGCCTTCGGTGGAAGCTTTCTCGTTTCTGGCAGAAGGCCTGTGGTTTTATCTATTACTGCTTTGTAATCAGAATTGAACTGGGATATTCAAGCCTCTTATCTGAATGAAGGGAATTTGCTTTTCTGGCCTTCAGCATTTTGCAGAATTTCCCAAATTTACTTCATTTCTTTAAATATCTTCTTTTTCCCCAAAGAGGGAATATAATCCAGGCAGGTAAGTCATTCCATATGTTTAAAGTCATTGAGAGGCCTCTGCAGGTGTAGAATGCCAGGCTGTCTTTCGCTCTGTGTTGAATAATCACAGATATACACATATTTTATTTTGGAGGACAGTAAATTAAGGAGTCACTACCAGAATTTGGTGGGAAGTTTTTGAGAATTAGTAAACCAATCATAGACCCAGATTGGCTTCTTAAAATTGAATTCATTCCGTAAATTATTTTCTTAATCTTCCTTTTTTTCTTTCCGGTTCCAATCTTCGTTTCTACTTCTAGCAATCCAGTCAAACTTTATCACCTCCATTCAGAATCGATTGACAGCAACTGGTGAGCAGGTTAATTATAATCACAGAATAAACGCTGAAGTCTCAAAGTTCACCACTTTCGCGATGTTTTCAAACCCCTCAGGGACCATGCCAAGAGAGCTCATTGACCCATTCAAGCAGGTGTGGGAGTTTGAACCAGGGGCAGACAATCGGATCTGATTCAAGACAACACAGTTTGGCTTCTTATCTGCAGCTTTTCCTATCTTATAATGTCTGTCATTTCAGATAAAAAAGTTCAGTCAATTGAGCTGGGAAATGGCAAGTTACATTTTCTTCTGATAAAAGTTTTCTAGTTGCTGTTTTATCAGATTGGCTTGAAATTGTATGTGTTTCTGTCAAGGTCTGCAATGACCTTTTCAGATATTTTATCAGGTATTAGGTGGGGAAACCTTCTTTTTTTTTCTTTTTTCTTTGACCTAGCAAAGAATAACCTGACTTCCAAGACCATAAATCAAACCAGGTAAAGAGAGGCAATAATACAGGTTACCCTCAAAATTGAGTAGGTGGGGAAAACAAACAACAAATAAAACCTTTCCCTGGCATATGGAGAGAACTTAACTTGACCCTAAAGAAGGAATGTGTTTCTTACAGAGTGCACACTTAATAGGAAAAGACTACTTATTTGAAAAAAGAAAATGTTTTCCAGGTCATAGATGCCTTCAGTAAGAAACATATTTTTTTCCAATGGTATCAGAAGAAAAATTAATTCTTTTATTAAACTCAATCTATGTTTAATATGGAAAAATGAAAAACTCTTATAAACCAATGCACAAATATTTGATAATCTTACCATCCAAAGATAACCATTGTTAAGCATTAATCTTTTAACTTTTTAGTTACCATACATATGCAGGCATGTGTGGGTATACATATATGTTTAAACAACCATAAAAGTTACTGTTTAGTTATTTCATCATTGAAGAAAGTTTTAATAAGATTAGTGACCAAGTCTGGCTCCTGCAGATGATCCCTTAAATCAAGGATGGGAATGTCCAGCCTATGGGCTGTATAAGGCCTGAGAAATCATTTGGTCTGGCCCTGCCAACACATTAGGGGTAAGCTAATTAAATGTTTAACTAAATATAGGGGGTTAACTTTTTTAAAATATATTTTTATTGATTTCAGAGAAGAAGGGAGAGAGAGGAACATCAATGACAAGAGAAAATCACTGATCAGCTGCCTCCTGCACACCCCCTATTAGGGACTGAGCCTGCAATCAGAATCAAACCGAGGACCCCTCAGTCAGCAGGTGAACACTCTATCCACAGAGCCAAGCAAGCCAGCTAGGGCTAGGCTAATTTTTTTTAGGTATTTATTTATTTATTTATTTATTTATTTATTTATTATTGTCTAAAGTTTTACATATGTCTTCTTTTTCCCCAATTGACCCCCCACCCCTAAATCCCAGCCATTCCCATCCCAGGCAAGACCCCACTGTCCCAGTGCCTGTGAGGGCCAGGCTAATTTTTAAGTTGATAATTTTGTATAGCCCTAGAATGATGTTATAAGTACGCAAATGGCCCTTGGCAGAAAAAAGATTTCCCCACCCCTGTCTTAAATAGAGCAGAAGTGGGAATTGATTGAAAGAACTGCCAATAATAAATAGCCACTCAAATGGGAGAGTTATGTGTGAAAACATGTTTTTTTTAAATCTTATAGTATATTATATAGAGCCAGTTTAAAGCTTGAGCATATTTGTAAGTTCTCAACAGTTGCCCCCTTGAAGTGATTTGTGAAGCTCTGATTTACTGGGAAATATGAGCAGTAGCTCCCAACCCATTTTTTTAGGGGACATCATTGAGGTGAAACCACAAAGGTCTGACACCAAAGGCCTTGAGAATCATGTCCTGTGCTCTCATTTTTGTGCTGATGACTCTGGACCACATATATGCCTCTCGTAACTTCAGTGTCTGCATTTATAAGATTAAGAAATCAGCCAGGAACAGAAATGCTAAAAAGGGATGCTCTAAAGGATTTTTTAAAAATCCAGGGTCTTCTGGGATCCCCATGATAATAGCTGATGTGGGCTGTCCTTCCCCATACCAAAGCTACCATAGTAACACATAACCTTTATGAGCTTGCATCAAACTCAAATTCATGCAGTTTATGTAAAGCAGGTTTCCAAGGCAACCTGCCTCATTTTAAGAGACAGTATCAGAAATTTTGGGTTTGATGGTCCAGTTTTTTTTTTTCCTTTTCTTTTTATTTGTTTTTAATATATTTTTATTGATTTTAGAGAGGATGCGAGAGGGAAAGAGAGATGAAACATCAGTGATGAGAGAAAATTATTGATTGGCTGCCTCCTGCACATCCTTCACTGGGGATTAAACCTGCAACCCTGGCATGTGCCCTTGATATGACTCGAACCTTGGATCCTTCAGTCTGCAGGCTGACATTCTATCCACTGAGCCAAACCAGCTAGGGCTATTTTTTCTTATAATCTTTCTGTATAAAAACCTAAGCGATCATTATAACCAAACAACCGGTCGCTATGATACTCACTGACCACCAGGGGGCAGCTCCTGTGTTGAGCATCTGCCCCCTGGTGGTCAGTGCGCTCCTGCAGCTCCTCCCCTATGGGCTAGCTGGCTCCGATCGCCCAATCCACGTCTGCTGAGCAGGAATGTAAAAATGGCTTTAGGAAGCCATGGGTTAAGTGACCTCAGAGTTGGCCTCAGTTTATTGTTCCTTTGCTTTTTGGTTATATGTCTGAGCTCCTGAGAGGCAGTAGAGATTCACAGAGGGTAGAACTCTGTTCCACACACCAGTACCAGACACATTTGCTCCATCCAACAACCAGCCAGCAAATACTAGTATTTCTGCCTGCATCCTGTGAGCAGGGCACTTGTTAGACTTCAGAGATCAGAAGTGAATAAGATGGTCTCTGTATGCCAGCAGCTCGGTGTCTGGTGTGGGGATAAAAGTGAATGTGCAGTCTCAATGTATGGAGAGCTGTAACAAGGTCAATCTGGGTTCCCAGGACCCTTTAGGATTCTTAAACTGGCCTTGGACCCAGAAGTTCAGAATACGTTTCCTGGAGTAAGGGATTCCTGTGTTGAAACCTAAATGATGATTAGGAGTTTGCTGCATGGAGGGAAGGATGTTTCAGGGTGAGGATGTCTTGAGTCTGGCTAGTCCACATTGTAGGGTGGGAGGCCAACAGGCTGGAAAGGAAGCAGAGGCATCAAAGACTTTGGACTTGGCCTCCGGGAGAGAAGACGAAAAGGATAATAGTGGGATGGCAGGATTGGAGTAGCATTCCAGATATAACTTTGGTTAGAGTGTAGACAGGCGAAAAGTAGTGGCCTTCCATTTTGTTTTGTTCTTGCTTCACCCTTGCAAGGCCATGACCGCCTTTCCTCTGCATTTCTGCACTTCTCCCCAATTACAGACAGAGCTCTGATGGAAAGAAAGTGGCATGCTGCGAGGATGTTTGGAGGAGTTCAAGTGTATGTGCTTTAGCAGTAGGACCTGTGCAGTGTGTGATTTGTGTCCATGCTGAGATGGAATGAAGGGCAAAAATTGGGGTTGATCCTAGTTCCCAAACCAGATCCTACCTTCCCTGTCCTGGGAAGGAAAAGGAGCATGGCTAATCTGACCTCCAAGGCTTAGTCCCACCCTCTTGTAATCCCACCTTCTTTGTGATCATAGTGAGGTGATGGGAGTGGTCTTGAATAGAATATTGATAATTACTGGGGAAAGTAGTATTTATGCAGGTAAGCATCACAAGACACCTTAGGATGGATTAGCCAGAGCACCATGAGGTATAGAGGTGAAGATGAAGATTTTAAGTTTAATTCTTGCCTTTTAAACAAATTTTAAACATGTTAAATTTCAAATATATGCAGAAGTAGAAAGTAACTCTTCATTCCTCAGCTTTAAACAAAAATCAACTCTTTACCAGCTGTATTTCATCTACATCCCCTCTGCACCCCCCCCCCATGATGTTATTCTGAAGGACATTCCAGACAACTTACTGTTTTATCTATAAATATTTATACTAGTATCTCTAAAAGATATAAGGGCATGTATTACAAATATAGCTCCAGTACAAGTATCACTCTGATACAAATTAGCTATCACTCATTAATATCATTAAATAAAAAACAGTCAATGTTCAAATTTCTCATTTGTCTAGTTTCTTTAACATTTGTTCAAATCAGGCTGTAAATAATAAATAAGGTCTGTATGTTGCCTCTTAAGTTTCTTTTAAGCTATAGGTTCCCCTTTCATCCTTTTTTCTTTTTCTTTCAATATATTTGTTAAAGATATTAGGCTTTTCCTGTAGAGTTTCCTATACCCTGGATTTTGTTGATTGTTTTCTTTGTGACATTTAATGTTTCTCTTTCTCTTAATCTCATGTAAATCTATGACTGGAATGATAGACTTGATCACATTCAGCAGCCTTTGGTGATCACTGCCTAGAGCCATTATTTCATTAGGGGGTTACAAATGGTGACATTCTAATGCTCTCATTCCTTTCTCATTTATTATCTGGAATACATCTATAACAATAAAAAAAGTTAGTTTATGAAATATTTGCCCTAACCTGTTTTGCTCAGTGTATAGAGTGCCAAGTCCTGGGTTCAATTCCTGTCAAAGACATGTAACACGGTTGTGGGGCTCAATCTCCACATTTTTTTGATGTTTCTAACTCTCTATCCCTCTCCCTTTTTTTCTGTAAAATCAATAGTGTGTGCATATATATATATATGTATATATATTTCATATATTTTAAATTTAACATATTTAAAATTTGTTTAAAAGTATATATATCATACTTATTACATATAATATATAGTAAGTATTATATGTATATATATCATATATATATAATATATGATAACTCTGATGTATAATTTGTAATGAAAAACAGGAGAAATGCTTACTTCTTTTGCTTTACTTTTCAGCATTTAAAATAATAACTTCCCTTAGCATCCTTCAAAAATTACCAATGAAATGAATTTTTTTTTTGTCCCTTAATCCATGTAGTTATTATTCTAATTGATGCTCACATTGTTCCAACTTTGCCAGTGGGAGTTTGTTCAAATTGGTTCCTGAATTTTTTTATTTTTTACAAAATCTTAGTTTGACCTTTTCCTGCTTTCCATACTACAAAATGTTCCAAGCTCTTATGCATTTTCTCCTCCCAGACCTGGGTTTGGCCACTTCTCCCAGAAGCCCTGGATCCTTTTAATGAGGAATAGTATTTGGACACCACTCTTAGAGCTAGCTCTTCTAGTAAGCTTTTAGATGTTGCGTTAGTCATTCAGTACAGAGGTTAGGAAGTATTTCCTCCACCCCACCCAAAGATAAGATAAAATCTATCCTGTGTTGATATCAATACTTTCAATTCAAATTTAGGTCTAAAAGAGTTTTAACTTCTCATTATGAATTTAAAAAAAAACCTGATAAAATATACACAACATAAAATTGACCATTTTAACCATTTTTAAGTGTGCAGCTCAGTGGTTTTATGTGTCCACATTGTTGTGCAACCATCACTGCCATCCATATCCAGAACTTTTTCATTTTCCCAAACTGAGTCTCTGTTTCTATCCCTGCTTCCCCAGCCTCTGAAAAACACCCTTCTCCCTCTATCTCTATGAGTTTGACTACTCTGAATATCCCATATAAGTGGAATCATAAAGGATTTGTCCTGCCCACCTGACATGACTCAGTGGCTGAGCATCAACCAGGAGGTCACAGTTAGATTCTATTCCATTGTATGTATCTACCACATTTTGCTTCTGCCTGTGAATAATGCTTGTTGAGGTAGAACATTAAACCCTGTAGAACATTTTTATAAAAACTTGAGTCAAGCCCCAACAGGTTTGGCTCAGTGAATAGAGCATCAATCTGCAGATTGAAAGGTCCCAGGTTTCATTCTAGTCAAAGGCATGTACCTTGGTTGCAGGCACATCTACAGTAGTGGGTGTGCAGGAGGCAACTGATTGATGTTTCTCTCTCATCAGTGTTTCTAACTCTATCCTTCTCCCTTACTCTCTGTAAAAAAAAACAATAAAATATCTTAAAAAAAAAACAAAACACAAAATTTGTGACAGAGGATATGCCTAGAAGCAACATCTCAAGAGTCTGAGAAAAAATGCCTCCCAAAATGACAGTTGGCAGTTTCTTTTATGCATTTGGAATTAGGGAGAGAACATAGGCAGATTACATGAAGATGGGAGGAAGCAAGACAGGAATTGAAGTACAGGATGGTTAACCAGACTCAGTGCTTGCTCTCTTCTGGGTGATTTCCCTTTTGAGATGTCCAAAAAGGGGTTCTTCAAAGATGTGTTAGCCTAGATGCATAGCAACAATGGACAGAGCTTGCTTAAGGCAAAAATAAACCTTTTACTAAAGTTATATGACTGGAGTCTGACTACCCACCATGACCTGTGCAGTTTTATGACAGATCACCCTGTGACATAACTTCCTATACAACCTCTTTTTCTGTCTACACATTGTTTCTTGTGGGTATACAAATCTCTGTTGAATCCCTGCCTTCATTCTTTTGGGTATTTGCCCAGAAGTGGAATTGCTGGCTTGTATGGTAATTATGTGAGGTTCTGAGAAACTACTACTATTTTCAATGGCATTTTCTCCACTTTATATCTTTTATGCTTCTTTACATCTATAAATCTTTCATCCACACCAACAATCCATTCTCAACAACACCACATAATTGGCATAACACTCACGTTATGCCATTGAGTCTCATCAAAACAATATCAGCACTTTCACTTAACAGTCGACTATTGAAACCAGTTTTATCGGTGTTAGTCATTCCTTGCCTTTGACTTTGTGTTTACCACCAGTGTTTCTAGCTCTTAGCTTTGAACTCCTGGTACACATGTAGGGTTGCTCACAGTGGACTCTTTACTTCTCACCTCTCCATGAAGTGCTCCACCCCAAATGGCCACCTATGTTGGGCCTTTTCTCAACATTCCAGCAGCTTGGCTCCCCTGGAGGAACTGGCAAGGTTTACATAGTTGGGACCAGATATGGAGGGCCTTGAAAATCAGGAAGAGGTGTTTGGGACTTTATGCATAGAGGACAAACATGATTGAATCAGTATGTTGGGAATACACACACACACACACACAGTGTGTGTGTGAGAGAGAGAGAGAGAGAGGAGATATGGCTGGCATGGAGACAGATGGCAGGTGACTCAGAGGCTGTCAGCAGCATTCTTTAGCCTGGACAATGAGAGAGTGATGGCAGAGGACATGGAATAAAAGTCAAGGGAAAATCACCAGGCCAAACTGGCCAAGGAAGGACATAGGTGAAGACAGTGGTCATTATATTTCTATTGAGCCCCTATAGGCACAATTTGAAGAGAAAAAGCTGTGGAAAGTTATGTATAAGACAACTTCCATGCACCTCTTATCCCCCCATTTACATGGCCTGGGGAACAGGTCATTCTAAAGTTGCCCAGCTAGAACTAACATTCAAGTTTATGTCATTTCTTTTGGATTCTAAGCTGTTCTTCCATGTCGTGATGGAGAATCTCTCCTTAGTCTCTATGGCCCTCGTGCTTAGTTGATAATTTCCTTGTGAGGGTGGAGATGAAGAAGAGGAGGAACACTTGGTAGCAAATGAGCCACTAGATCAAGGCAGGAATCCCGAATTTGATGCCTCATATCACTGACCAGTCATATGGACCAGGCCAATAACATTTCTTCACTTCTGTGGAATTCCACTTTCCCATCAGGAATTCGTATCCCACCAACCACCACCCACTTTAATTTGCTGGATTGAAAAAGTCTGGAGGAACTTTTGAATAGAAAGTTGAGTCAATTGTTGAGTAGAATTTCTCACCCCACATTTCCTTTTAAGCCTCTCCCATTGTCCAAAGGCTGGGGAATCTGATTAATCACTTCCCCCTTCTGCCTGGCAGCACTGATTGCTGGACAGCCTGGGAAATAAGTGGCACTTCTAGGGAGGAACCGTGCAGGAACTGGGAGGCTCTTATTTGACTTCTTTCTGTGGAGAGGGGAGCACATTCTCCTGCATTTCTGGAGCCCCTTGCATTTTACCACTTAGGCTTGGTGAGTCTTGTTCTCTGATGGGATGGCCAGGGTAATTAGATCTTCTGAGTCTAGCTGTTGACTAGAAAGACTTTCTCTCCATCATCATGGTGGTAAACAGCATGAATGCTGGAGTCCTGGCAACTGGAAGTGCTACACAATGTTAGCCATCATGGCTCAGCACCTTGTCAATCCATCTGGTAACTGATGGTCTCGTTTTTTCTTTCTACCCTAATGATTCCATAATGCTTTATACACAGACAACTTTTTAAAAAAATATATACTTTATTGATTTTTTACAGAGAGGAAGGGAGAGGGATAGAGAGTTAGAAACATCGATGAGAGAGAGACATCGATCAGCTGCCTCTTGCACGCCCATTGCTGGGGATGTGCTCTAAACCAAGGTATATGCCCTTAACCAGAATTGAACCTGGGACCTTTCAGATCCCAGACCAAGGCTCTATCCACTGAGCCAAACCGGTTTTGGCAACACAGACAACTTTTGTCTCTTGTTCTTACTCATCTGACTTTGGAATAACTAGAAGCAAACAAGGAAGAATCAGAGAAAACAGATCACACTGCCTCTTGATGGCAGAGAGGGAGCAGAATTGGCTCTTGTTGTGAATTACATGAAAGGTGGGTGAAATCTCTCATGGGGATCTCTCTGTGGGCATCTGCAACCTCTGAGAAGGCTACAGGCAGAATTTGCAAGAATCGGACATGGCCAGTGTTTTCACTATAACTTATGGTGCTATCCTTGTAGTTGGATTATAGTTCCAATAGACTGGAAATGTTTCCAGGGCAAGAATTATACCTCATTGCCCAGCCAGTGTGGCTCAGTAGTTGAGTGTCCACCATAAGGGCACATGCCCTGGTTGTGGACTCAATCTCTAGTAGGGGGCATGCAGGAGGCAACTGATCAGTGATTCTCTCTCATCATTGAAGTTTCTATCTGTCTCCCTCTCCCTTCTTCATTTCAAACATGTTTCAGAGTATATGTATATGTAAAAAAGAAGTATACCTCATTCATTTTGGGGTCTGTGATATAATTGGATGCTTAATACAAAAGTTCATTTTCTGAAAAGGTAAAGTCTGGAATTCACCCTAAGATGTACAATCCCTTTGGATCCATATTCATACTGCAGTCTGATACTATTGAGACTGACCTGAAAGGCAGAGGTCAGGATTGGGCATGACTCCACCCAAGATCAGGTTTACAGAGAGAGGGGACCTGGTAGGGTTCTGGTGCAGGGCTGGGTAAGTGAGGAGGTTGAGGAGCTATAAGAATCAGCTAGAGCCTACAAGGCCAGGAAAAGAGAGAAGAGCATAGAAAACTCCAATAGTATTCTCAAAGGTAACAAAAAAGAAACAGGGCACTTAGAGGTGGGACCAACATTTTGGATATGGTGGGTCTGAAGCATGGAGGAGGGACATGCAAGTGAGATGTCCAGAAGACTCACCACTCTGTCTTAAGTCATCACTTAAAAACAGGACAGAGCCTCCAGGGTAGAGTATGACGTGGAGCTCTGAGAGCTGCCTCTGATGAAAGTGGGAGGGAAGAGTGATGCAGAGCAGGGTAGCAGATGCTGGATATGAGGAACCAAGCAAGGAAGCTGAGAAAATGGGTAATTGGGTGCCCTGATGTGTGTGTGTGTGTGTGTGTGTGTGTGTGTTGTTGTTGTTGTTGTTGTTGTTGTTGTTGTTTTACCTTGTAAAAGCCACCTGGACTTTTTCCTTAATCCTGTGCTGTTCTGGGCTCTGATGGTATGTGCCCCCTTGGGATTCTAAGGTCCCCAAAGTTTTCCCATCCTATCAGTGTAATGAACCTGGAGCCAGATCCATTGCAGTCATCCTCTGCCAGTTTATAGAGGCTTGCAGAATTCACTCATCAGGTTTGTCTTTTCCCACCCGTTGAGTGCCTAAGTCCACTGTTTTTCCTCCTTCCCACCTTGCAGAGATTCCCTGAGATCCTTCTTAGAGAGCCTCTTGAGGCACCAGAGGGAGTTTGGGGTATGCATGACTGCAACTACCTCTCAACTCATCATAACAAACGGGCTCAGGAACTCAAAGATTCTCTGTAGAAACAAACTCTCCCATCAGATTCTGTTTAAAGGGTGTAAGTGCCTGTTGATTTGGGAGGCTGGTCTCTGCCGGCCTGAAGTGCTTCACAGAAGTGACAGGACACTCTCCTTCAGGGAATGTTGATATTAAGTTTCCTGCCCTGTGTAAACACATCTCCAGGAATGGCATTAATAAAGGGGACCCTTTTCCCAGGACAAAGCAGAAGGGGCAGTGGGGGAGAGAAGGACGAAGAGGACGGATGCTGGGGAGGGGAGAGCTGGCCAAATGGACCATCTAACCAGTTGACATGGTGAAGGCAGAGCCCATTAGCCAGACTTTTTTCCATCATTTTCAGAACTTTTGCTTATATTCCTTGTTGGGACCTCCAACATTTTATTATTTGGCAGCTGATAAAAGGGAAGCAGGAGAGTCTTGTAATTAAGGGAGTGGGTTGAAGTCAGACACCTGATTTTAAATTCCAGCTCTTCCCCTTACAATGTTCCCCAGCTTTCACATTCATAAAATTGAATAGCAGCTACTTCATAGGGTTGTTTTGAGTAATAGGAAATGGTGTTCATGAAGCATAGTTCTTGACATGCAGTAAACACCTTTCAGTGTTAGCCATTAGACACCCATTTGTAAATGTTCACCTTGGCTATTATTAAAGAAGGTATTATTTCTAATGGAATCTTTTCAGTTCCACTAATAAAGGGTTAAGTTGCACAGGAGGCTGCCAAGTTGAGTAAAAGGAGGGTGTAGTTTTCTTTTTTTATTAGTTTGAATTCACCTTCTTTCATAGTATTAACCTACATTTAGAAAGATAGATTCCATATCCAACTTAATGTTTAAAATTCCTTCTACATGGAGGGCAGTGAGGGCACATTTACATAAGCAGAGGCTAATTAGTGTAGTAGGTATCTAAGAAGTGACATTTGTCATGGCTTTAGAATGTTTAAAAATCCTCCTAGGGGTGTTGGAACCAGTTGCCTACCTCCAGTGAGATCTGAACAAAAGGAAAAAATGAAGAAACCATTTGAGTTGCATTCAGAAAGGAACGATTGTGTGGGGCAGCCATGGACGAAGCCCTGCAGGTCCGTCTCTGGGACTCTGAGAACAAGTGAGACCCCTTCCCCCTTGAATTGCTTCAGTAGAGTCCAGTCTTTCCTAGGGTCTGGATCACACATTGCTGTGGTCAGCATTATCATGGTGCTAAATTGTGTTTAGTGAAGAGCAGGGGGCAAATCAACTTCCTTGTGAATTTCTACCAAGAAATGCATCTAACCCATGGTGGCTTCTGGATTCTCAGTGGATTTGGAGATGGATGTGAAGAAATGGAGGAGTTGTTTATTAGTTGTTGACTTTTAAAATAACCCAATCTGTGCACCTCTCTGTGCATTCCTATCTGAGTGGTTTTATGGGATACAACCAGGATCCAGGTTTCTTTGTGCCTCTCTCTCTATTTCAGGGGTGATATGGACTTGGTGTCTGTCCTAGAGCAGTGATCGGCAAACCGCGGCTCGCGAGCCACATACGGCTCTTTGGCCCCTTAAGTGTGGCTCTTCCACAAAATACCACAGCCTGGGCAAATCTATTTTGAAGAAGTGGTGTTAGAAGTTTAAGTTTAAAAAATTGGGCTCTCAAAAGAAATTTCAATCATTGTACTGTTGATATTTGGCTCTGTTGACTAATGAGTTTGCTGACCACTGTCCTAGAGGAAGCGATCGACTGTCTTTTAAGGAGTGCATGGTCCACATTGGCTTTCCCAGGCTTCTGATTCCTTTATAAAAAAGAATAAATTGGCAGCAGACATCTCTGGTATCTATGTGCCCTTCCAGTTCTGTCCATCTGGAAAACAGGAACAAATAAAGTATGAGTACTTGTGCTGTTACCTTCAGGAGCAGGGGACTTTGCTTGGCCCCTCCAGTAGGTTCTGAGGACAGTATTGGGCAGAGGTAGTACAGGCAGCCAAGAGCATGAAGCCTGGGACCCCACTCATAGCCACATCCAGCCTGCCTAGCTGGTGAGCAGTTTAGAAGAAAGTTGTGACATTTGGTGGTGGCATTGAAGCTCAGCAAACACTCTTCTCTGAAATGTTTTATTGATTCCAACAACTGTCCTGTGCGCAGGAGTTGCAATATCCATTGGAAGATGAAGAAACTGAGGTTACAGGGTGCTCAGGATCTCAGGGGGCTGAGGCTGGCAGGACTCAGGTCAGCCTAACTTCCTGGGTAGGTGCCCTTCCCATTCCCTAACGCCAGCTGCACTGATGGCACTCACCCTCCCATTTCAGGGAACTATGGAGGCTGAGGCCACCACACATGTGCGTAAACAGCTCTGTGGGAGCTCGGCTACTGGGGCTTCTGCTTTCCCTCAGAGTCTTGCTGCCAGAAATTTCCTCTTTGTCCTGGCTTTTCCTCTGAGCCTCTTTCTAGAAGATTGAGTCTACTGGGGACCCTCCCTGTGCAGTCTCCCCAGCCCAGTCAGCAAATGGGAGCCATAGCAGTCAAGTTCTGATTGATTGATTTTGCTATTCAGTGGACAGCCTCGCATTTGTTCCTGCTTTTTTATTTTTTGTAAAGATGAATACATTGTTGATGAAAAAGAGAGCACCACAGTAGCCAAAAGGCTTTGTGTTCATTAGAATTCATCTTCTTTTTCAATATTAATCTACATTTAGGGACAGAGACCCAATATCTTATTTAATATCTATAATTCCTTCTATATAGGGGGCACATTTACATACACAACCCAAGTGTCCACAGAAAGATGAATGGATAAACAGAATGTGGTTTAATATATACAATGGAATATTTATTCAGCCTTAAAAAGGAGGAAATTCCAACACATGTACAACATGGATGAACCCTGAGGACATCATGCTAAGTGAAATAAGCCAGACACAAAGAGACAATTTCTGTAGGATTCCATTTCTATGAGGTACCTAGAGCATTCAAATTCATAGGCAGGAAGTAGAATGGTGGTTGTAGGGGGCTGGGGGAGGAGGATACAGAGTTTCAGTTTAACAAGATGAAAAGAATTCTGGGATGAATTGCACAACAATATGAATACACTTAACACTACTGAATTGTACACATAAAAATGGCTAAATGGAATTTCATGTTATGTGGATTTTTCCACAATTGATCATAATGAAAATAGAGAAACTATGCAAAAGCTTATTAGTAAGAAGAAAGTCAACTGCAAAAATCCTCCATCCTGACACCACATTGTTTTCCTCCCCAAAGTTGTGATGAGTCCTATTAATGTGAGAGTTGGTAGTACTAATTCTGCCTGAATTTGTCCTATCAGATTGCTTTTCTGTAGCAGCTCAAACTTTTCCTAAGACAGGAAAGGATGTACTGTGTGTAAAAGATGGGTGGAACTATGAGACCATTGCCATCAAATATGCTCCAGGGGCCCTGGGTTCTGCTGTGGTGCTTCGGGGGAAGGAAGGGGCTGAGAGTTGAGCTCTATGTGGTCCCCAGTGCCCAGAAGCTCCATTTCTGTGTGTGTATAATTTGTAAATATATCTGCTTGGCTACAGAGTTCTGAGGCTAGAATGAAAAGAAGAGAAAGAAAATAAAACTAACCCCATAAACAAGGTATAAAATATACCCTGATCTTATTTGTGCTTATAATTTGGCTTAGGAAGAAAATATGGCCCTGACCAGTTTGGCTCAGTGGATAGAATGTCAGCCAGCGACTCAAGGGTCCCAGGTTTGATTCCGGTCAAGGGCATGTACTTTGGTTGTGGACACATCCACAATGGAAAGTGTGCAGGAGGCAGCTGATCAATGTTTCTCTCTCATCGATGTTTATAAGTCTCTATCCTTTTCCCTTCCTCTCCGTAAAAAAGCAATAATATATATTTTTTTTTAAAAAAAAGAAAATATGGTTTGGGAGAAAAGGATGAAATAATACCCAAAGATCTAAATGATATTAGAAGACAAGGACAAAATAGGTAATTCAAGACTGATGAGATTAATTACCCAATAAACCCATGGATCTGGGCAGGCTGGTGATAGGACGAGAAAGAACAGGTGACAAGTTTTGAGGGGCTGTATGTATTGTGAAGAAGGGATGAAGACGTCCTGTAAGAGACAGCATAGAAAGGTATCTTTCTCCCCTTCCTTCCTGAAAACCAAGTCACATGAGAAGAACCCCAATATAAGGTAAAATTTTCATCATCAGTGAAAGTGGAAAACAAATCATACCCCAATTACATAAATACTGTGAAATGTAATAGAAATTCAGACCACATTGAAGAAAAAACTTTTGAGAGCCGACCTATACCTGTCAGATTTCCAGCCAGGTATAAATTTCCTGGTAATAAAATAAATGAGATTAGAAAGGAAGAAGCAATGTTTCATTATTTTCAGGTGAAAAAAATGGTTAACTTTGCTAAACAAATGTGTCTGATCTCTATGGAGAAAGCTATAAACTGTTAATGAAGGACATAAAAGAAGACATGAATACATGAGAAAAGACAGTGTTCTTAGATTGGAAAATTTAGTGGTATCTTTTCTTCCAAATACCCCCAAACAGAAAACATCCCAGAAGGATTTCTTAAATACAATTTGCCAAGCTGATGATCCTATAATAAAAAGTTAATATGTAAATTGACTCCTCAACTGGGAGTTCGACCAGGGGGCAGAGCTGGCTGGCCAACCACCCATGGCTCCTCTCCCCAGCCCGCCTGGCCTGATCCAGCCGAACCCCACCCATGCACAAAATTGTGCACTGGGCCTCTAGTAATATTTATATGGAAGAGTTACTGTGCAAAATTGCCAAGATAATTTTTAGAAAGAAGACTTGAGCATTGGATCCTTTCAAATATCAAAGTGCAGCTACACAGCTGTGGGAATCATGGAATAAAATGTTGCCCTAGTTAGTTTGGCTCAGTGAATGGAGCCTCAGCCTACAGACTGAAAGGTCCCAGCTTCAATTCCCAGTCAGGGCACATGCCTGCGTTGCAGGCTCAATCCCCAGTGAGGCAGCCAATCAATGATCCTCTCTCATCATTGATGTTTCTCTCTCTCTTTCTCTCTCTCCTTTTCTCTCTTACATCAATAAAAATACCTTTAAATAAATAAATAACACCCTGAGTTGGCCGCTGGGAATTGACAACAATCAGAAAAAAGAAAAGAGGAAAAAGAATGTAAATGTTACGTACCTTTACTTTGTAAAATTAATAAATCTTCTTAAAATAGTGAGGTAGATCTGTACAGATATTGGAAAATGTCCAAATAAATGTGCTTCCACGAAGAAACCAAGCAGTGAAGAGGGTCTGATCCCAATTGTGTTCTAGGCAGATGACACTATCCTTCCCAATTGCCCATTCTCCGGGGAGGAGTCTACTCCTCACCTGATAACATGGGCTTGCCTGTAAGACTTGCTTTGATCAATGCTATGAGAGTAGAAGTCACTTGTGCAACTGCCAAGAACAGGCTTTAAGAGCCATAATGTGGTCTGACATCACTTTCTGATGTCCTCTGCTACGAGGCTGGTATAACTCAGATAGATAGAGGTGTCACCTTCCACCTGGGTCCCAGAGTGAAGCACATACATGTAACAGAACTTCAACCAACTTGCAACTGTGTAATATGAAGAACAGAAAATAACTCTTTAATATAGCAGTGCACTGAGATTTGGGGATTGTTTGTTATAGTGTAACCTAGCAAAAACTGACAGATGCATTGCTAAACAGTGCCAAAACCAAACATTTGTTTTATGAATATATTTTTAACATGTCTGTAATGTGTAACATGTCTTAGAAATTTTTTTCTCATGCGTATAAACAGATATGTACAAAGGATGCCTGTTGCAGCATTTATTATAGAAAAAATTTAAAACAACCTGAATATACATCAATGAGGAAATAAATTAAATATATGTCAATATAATAGAAAACTATAAAGCAACTTAAAATAGCTCCACGTGTATGAGCATAATTAAAGCTCAAAAAATAGAACTTGAAGGGGCATACATATTCCATGTTATTTCTATGAAGTTTAAAATGTGCAAAAATATGTATTGTTTTTGAAAAAAATATACACATATTGCAAGAGGAAAAACATTTGAATCACACATCACATTCAGGATAGAGGGAAGGAGGAGACTAGGATGACAAGATACACAGAAGAATCAGTTGTTTCTGCGATTTTTCATTTCTTTAGAAATATCTGAAGCAAATATAGCAAAATGCAGATCTGGCAAAACTAGGTGGTGGGTGCAAGAGTGTTTTTATTTTTATTTTTTAAAATTGATTTCAGAGAGGAAAGGAGAGAGAGAGATAGAAATATCAATGATGAGAAAGTGTCATTGTTTCTCGGCCTCCTGCATGCCCCACACTGGGGATCGAGCCCAAAAGCCAGGCATATGCCCTGACTGGGAATTGCACCATAATCTCCTGCTTCATAGGTCGATGCTCAAACACTGAGGCAAGCCAGCCAGGCAAGAGTGTTTTTATATTCTTTTTTTCCCTCAGTTACTGAACCATTTCATAGTTTAAATTTGTAAATGTGATGTATAGTATGATGGCATTAAAGTAAATTTTAAAAGCACAAAAATCATATGGTGTTCAGAGGTTACCTAAAAGTATGAAAATGGATTGGAAGGTTGTACATCAAATTTAGAATAGTAGCTGCATAAGAGATGGTGACAGGGAATAAAAGGGATTGCTCTATTGCTCTTAATACTTTTTTATAATTTCTAAATTTCTAAAAATAAAAATTATAATAAAGTAGGAAATATCTAGAAAAATAGAAAATTTGTTAGTCTCTTTTTCTTTAAAGGCATGGAATAATAGTAATTTTTAAATCTGATATTCTTCTGTACTGTTTGAATATTTATAGCAATTATGAATTACACAGTTTAAACATAATTAGGGGAAAACTTTTCTAGATATATAAATGAGAAGAGTTACAATATAGTGCCAAGTTGGATGATTCCAAAGTCATCTTATTCTTCAAATACTTCACTTTTGATTTGTAGAGACCACAGCAAGAGAAGTAAAATTAATGTTGGGGAACATTTCCACTTCATTAATTCTGGAATTTATGAATCCCAGCCTTTAATCTTATAAATGTAGTCTTTGATATTGAAGCAGTGAATGAGCCACATTCGTATTATTGGTAGAGTCCTAAGTAACATTGCGCTCCTGCACCCTCTAGCGGTTGGAGGACCTTGCTTGAGGACACCACTGTGTGGACATAATGTCCTGGGGATTTGGAAAGGGCCTGGTTTATCTTTTCCCCAATCAGCTTCACTTCTCTGTCTTTTTATGTCAGTCTTCTTCAAATAAGATTTCCTTTGAAGAAAGGATTCAGGAAAAAAATCTTGGTGCCGTGTAATTTATATATTTGATCTGATATTAACCTGGGGGTCATTTTCAAACTAGAAAGAACCTAGATCATCTGGTCGGACACCCTCATTTTACAAGGTAGATGCTGAGTATCGACAAGTCAAATATGAACTGCCCAGGTCCATCGCTAGGAGGGGCCCCTCCTGATCTAGTCTTCACCTTTACTTTTAGTTTTGTTTTGTGTTAACTGAACTCAAAGCTAAACGGAGCCCGCCCAGCTCTCCCTAGACTCCACGTTTTGTGCAAAAAGCTTGCAGGGTAACTGTGGATTAGTAGGGGAAGATGTAAAGTGCTGGCGATTGAGCTTAACCTTGATTTGATTAAGTAATCCCCAAGAAACCCCTAGAGGGGAAAACAGTCTCGTGCTTAGTGCTTATGTTTTTTCTACACCCTTGCTCCCCTCCCCTTCTAAAAGGCGTAAATCTCCCCTGAAATGCCTCCTTAGCATTCAGGGCAATAAAGAGGTCACATTATATCTCCATAAATCTCCCCTGCTGGCTGGCTGGCTGCTGCCATTCCAGGAGGTGAAAGGGAAGTTGTTTCCTCTTGACGGCTGCCGGGCTGGAAGGAAAGGCCTTTTCCCTCCAGACCCATTGTCTTGGTCCCTGAGGGAGCTGGTCTGGCAATTTGTTCAGAATTTCCTTTCCACCCTGCCAGCTTGTAACAAGCTGGAGAGGGGGGTGCAGACTGGCCTGGTTTAAGTCTCCTGTACTGGCGCTGATAGAGGGCCTGCCCAAAGCTCCCTCTCGGTTTTCCTAATTAGTAAAAGGAAC
>PVJN01009543.1:0-60504 GCA_004026805.1 Lasiurus borealis | reverse complement strand
GGCAACCAAGTCAGGTCTGTTTTCAACTTTTTGGCAGCATTGCAAATTGTTTGTAATATCTGCCCATTTGGGGTTGCATGTCATGGTTATGAATAAATTGGACTTGCCATACTTTATTACAATTGCCATAGCATCCTGATATTGCTGCTGCCTATTTCTGGAAATGATGGAAGTATTATAATTTTTCCAATCAGCACATTGTCATTTTCAGATCTAGATTTGAGATAATCCATCAAACCACTATATTTTTCAACTCTCAACTTAAATTGGTTTGCTTTAATGAAATTTATCTGATTGGCCTCCATTTTTTAATATGAATCCACAGTGAACTGTTGAGCTAATTTTCCTGCATTTAAAATAGGATTGAATCTGTTCCACAAGAAAGAGATGAAATCCATAACACTGTATTTTTGTGACTTGTGTCCTTACAGTTTGTCCAGTATTATTATTGATTACACTGTTGTCTCTGAGTCTTAATGCAATTTCTTTTACCCAGCCTTTTTCACCATGTCATTGCATCTAATGTAGGAAATAGGATACTGATTTGTTTCATTTAGTGGCATTTCATTTATTGGCATCTGGTTTAGAATGAATGAGCAAGTCCCTTTCATAAGGAGATTCTCCATCTTCATTTCTGAATATGACAGCAACCTTAGTTGCATGGGGAAAATTATATCTACCTAGATCTCTATTGCAATCATATTTAATTGTCATTGCTACTTCACTGGGAGCATTACCTTTGATGCTGCTTCAGATTGCCTTTCTTTTCTACCTCATGTAGCATCTTGTATGATTTTAGTAATTCATTTATTTCATGCATGATATTGTTGATGTTGATCATGAATCTTTCTGAGCAGCCCTGGTTTTCTGGCATTGCTAATCTTTTACTTGTCATTTTTGCTGTATTCAAAATATAGAGTTGAACAAACATCTGAGAAACACCATCCAAAGGATGTAAAGTTCCAGTATGGTGATAAAATTGTCCATGTATTCTAAAACAGTATGGCCCATATCCTGGTGGTGATACAATATTTGCACTCATGGAAGCAAAAGCAAAAGAACTATTTATGGAACAAATATTTTCCATGAAATTTTTACTGCAGAATCTTTGTTTGTCATTAATATTTTTAAATATGCCGGGTATTCTGGAAAATGTATATGATTTGGACAGACTTTACCTTTGCTACAACATCAAGTAAATTTCCCATCAGACGGTTTTTCATCAGAGAAAGTTAGTGATAGGTAAAATTGACATCTAACAGTCATTCCACCACAACTATGTTTGAGAATTGCATCCTCATGTACTCCATTTTCACTGAGAAGGCAGTTCCTACCAGTAGAATTTGTTGATGGCTGTTCTTTAGACATATTCTGTCAATGCTGCCACCTTCTTTCAAGTTCAGAGGCATGTTGGCCTTTAGAAATTTTCTGTTGATAACACTGGCTTCTTTCAACTGCAGAACTACATTTTACAAATAGTTGCTCTCTTACTCTAACTGGTTTGGCTCAATGGATAGAGCATCAGCCTGCGGACTGAAGGATCCTAGGTTCTATTCAGGTCAAAGGCATGTACCTTGGTTGCAGGCACATCCCCAGTAAGGGGTGTGCAGGAAGAAGCTCATTGATGTTTCTCTCTCATTGGCGTTTCTAACTCTCTATCCCTCTCCCTTCCTCTTGGTAAAAAAAAATCAATAAAAATATATTTTTTAAAAATGGTTGCTCTTTAGACATAGTCCCACCTCCCTGCTGTTAGGGTCTGAGATGCAGGTGAATGAGAGTCCTGGCTGTCAGGCCGCTGAGAACTGTCTGACCAACAGCTGATTCTGGCTGATTCTGTGGGAGTGAGATTTTCTCCTATCTGCTGTCAGAGTCTGGGCTGGCGACAAAGGGGACACAGCATCAAGTACCCCTGTGCTGGAAGACCCAGAATCAAGTCCCCACCCACTTGCATGTGCCCCTGGACACAGCATCCAACCTCATGGAGAGGCTGAAAAGAGTGGATCCAGCCCTCACTACTCGCCTGCTGCCCTCCCCCTGGCAGGGCTCACAGGACCGCAGACTCCAGCAGAGTGGCTAGGGGACTGAGTGATGCGATCTTGTGGCTATGAGCACTGTCATCTTTGTGACAAAGTGACAGTTAATTTGCATATTACTTTTTTTTTTTTAGATAGAATTCTCTCACCCCAGGATTTACTGTCTAGAAAGATTATTACCTCTTTAGAAACAATGGTTTGATTTGTTTGCCTCTCTAATTAATGTATGTGTGTGTATGTATATTTATGTGTGTGTGTGTGTGTATATATATATATATATATATACACACACACATATATATATATATATATATATATATATATATATATATATCATATGATTTTTCTTTAGGAAAATAAAGGTGTTTTCTCTCAAGAGAGAAATAAACAACAATGGTTTAGGATATGCTTTTATGAAACAAACAGGGGTAAGGCAACTGTATGTAAAATGGGTCTCCAGGAGAAGAAAAGTGTAAACAATTGGAATTGGGAGTGAAAGCAAATATTCTAAAATCTTAGCTCCCTTTTATAGCCCCAAGGGCTGGGCAACCAACAGCTGGATTTTTATTTATTTTACTTTATTTTATTTTTTATTCTTTATTAGCCCCCTGGTACACAGATCTGTGCACATTGAAAGAAAATTAATTAGAAGGTGGGTGGCACGGTGGGACTGGGCAAGATGGGCCAGACACAGCCTTTAGTCAACTTCTCATGGTCCCTCCCCAGCCAGGCTCACCTGAGGTGGCATCACAGCTTGAAGGGTGTCTGCAGAGTGAGGGGGGTCCCTCCAGCAGGTGAGGTCCCTCTGTCTGGCCTGCAGAGATTGGGTAGAAACTGGCTTTCTGACATTTCCCGAGGGGTCCTGGATTGGGAGAGGGAAGTTCTCAGGTGATGCTCTCTCCTCTCTGGTTCCAGGGTGTGTCACCTGAGAACTCCCACGGCCAAGTCACTGCCACTCAGCAGCTCCTGTATTGAGCATCTGACCTTAGTGGTCAGTGCACATCATACCTACTGGCTGGTTGGTGGGTTGGACGGTTGCTTAGCAGAGAGAGAGAGAGAGAGAGAGAGAGAGAGAGAGAGAGAGAGAGATTGATTCTTGAAAGTTTTACATACGTCTCCTTTTCCCCCCATTGACTTCTCCCCACTCATTCCCCCTCCCCTCAGGAATGCCTCCACCGCCCTATTGTCTGTGTCTATTGGTCATACTCATATGTATGGATACAAGTCCTTTGGTTGATCTCTTACTTTCTCCATCATCCTCTGCCTTCCCTCTAAAGTTTGATAGTCTGTTTGATACTTCCTTATCTGGATCCATTGGTGCTCATCAGTTTATGTGGTTCATTATATTCCACAAATGAGTGTGATCATGTGATCTTTATTTTTCTGACTGGCTTATTTTACTTAGCATAATGCTCTCCAGGTCCATTCAAGCTGTTGCAAATGATAAGAGTTCTTTCTTTTTTACAGCAGCATAGTATTCCACGGTATAGATATACCATGGGTTTTTAATACACTCATATGCTAAGTGTATTAAAATCTTAGCTATTATAAATTGTACTGCTAAGGACATAGGGGGTACATATTTTCTTTCCAATTGGTGTTTCTGATTTCTTGGCATATATTCCTAGAAGTGGGATTACTGGTTCAAATGGGAGTTCTATTTTTAATTTTTTGAGGAAACTCCATACTGTTTTACACTGTGGCTGCACCAGTCTCCATTCTCACTAGCAGTGCATGAGGGTTCCTTTTTCTCTGCATCTTCGCCAGCACTTGTCATTTGTTGATTTGTTGATGATAGCCACTCTGCCAGGTGTGAGATGGTCATTTTTATTTGCATCCCTCAATGATTAGTGACTTTGAGCATATTTTCATATGTCTCTTGGCCTTCTGTATGTGCACTTTCAAAAAGTGTCTAGATCCTTTTTCCATTTTAAAAATTGGATTGTTTATCTTCCTTTTGTTAAGTTATATGAGTTACCTATAAATTTTGGAGATTAAACCCTTATCAGAGTTAACATTGGCAAATATGTTTTCACATGCAGGGGGCTCTCTTTTTGTATTTTTGATGGTTTATTTTGCTGTGAAGAAGCTTTTTTATTTTGATGTAGCCCCATTTGTTTATTTTCTCCTTAGTTTCCATTCTCCTAAGAGCTGCATCAGTAAAGATATTACTACAACATATGTCTGATATTTTGCTGCTTATAGATTCTACTAAGATTTTTATGGTTTTAGCATTTTATGTTTAAATCATTTATCCATTTTGAGTTTAATATATGGTGGAAGTTGGTGTTCAAATTTCTTTTTTTGTATGTATCTTTCCAATTTTCCCAACAACACTTATTGAAGACTATCTTGACTCATTGTATGCTTTTGCCTCCTTTGTCAAATATTAATGGAGCATAATGGCTTGGGTTGATTTCTGCATTCTCTGTTCTATTCCATTTGTCTATATGTCTGCTCTTGTGCAAATACTAGGCAGTTTAGAAAACAATGGCTTTGTAAAACAGCTTGATATCTGGTATTGTAATCCTTCCAACTCTGTACTTCATTGTCAGGATTGCTGTGGGTATTTGGGGTCTTTTTAAATTCCATATAAATTTTTAGATAGTTTGTTTAGGTCTGTGAAATATTCCATTGGTATATTTTAAATGCATTTTTATTGATTCAGAGAGGAAGTGAGAGGAAGATAATGAGAGAAACATCAATGATGAGAGAGAACTATTGATCAACTGCCTTCTGCATGCCGCCTACTGGGAATCAAGCTCTCAACTCGGGCATGTGTCCTTGACTGGAATTGAAGCTGGGACCCTCAGTCCAGAGGCCAATGCTCTATCCACTTGGGGGCAAGCCAGTTAAGATTCCATTAGTATTTTAATTGGGATTGCATTGGTTCTATAAATTGCTTTGGGTAGTGTGGACATTTTAATGATATTGATTCTACCAATCTATGAACATGGTATATTCTTCCACCTGTTTATATCTTCCTCTATCTCCTTTTTCAATGTCCTGTAGTTTTCTGCAATCAGCTCTTTTATTTTGTTAGTTAAATATATTCCTAAGTATCATAATTTTTTTTGTTGCAGTGCTAAATGAGATGTTATTTTTGTTGCTTTTTCTGTGAGTTCATTATTGAAAATTACATAAATTTCTGTGTGTTAAATTTGTAACCTTCCACATTGCTAAATTAATTTATTAAATATAGTAGTTTGCATTTTTATGGAATTTTTAGGGTTTTCCATATATAATATCATGTCTCTGTCAATAATGACAGTTTTCCTTCTTCTTTTTCAATTTGGATACCTTCTTTTTGCTTGATTGCTATGGTTAGCATTTCTAATATTATGTCGAATAGGAGTGGTGAAAGTGAGCATCTCTGTCATGTTCCTGTTCTTAGGGGAAATGGTTTTAGTATTTACCCATTGAGTATGATGTTGGCTGTAGGTTCGTCATATTAATATTTTTATGTTAAGGTATTATATCTTTATTCCCACTTTGCTGAGTGTTTTTACCAAAAAGGATGTAAATGCTTGTTCTGACTAATTGATATGATCATGTCATTTTTGTTCTGCACCAATTGATATGATCATGTCATTTTTGTCTTTCAATTTTATGTGATGTATCATGTTTATTGATTTGCAGATATGATACCAGCCTTGCATCCCTGGAATAAATCCCACTTGGTAATGGAGTATGATCCTTTTAATGTATTGTTGGATGCGATTTGCAAATCTATGTTCATCAGGAATATTGGCCTGCATTTTTCTTTCTTTGTAGTGTCTTTATTTGGTTTTGGGATTAGGGTAAAGCTGGCTTTACAGAAACAGCTTGGAAGTGTGCCTTCCTCTTGAATTTTTTTATGGAAATATAGAGGAAAATATTCTGAACATCCACTTTTATTAACTCGATATTTTTCTACTTAACATTAATCTTTTGGTTCATTTGTATTCTCTTTCCTTCCTTCCTTTCTTTCTTTCTTTCTTTCTTTCTTCCTTTCTTTCAAGTATTACAAATAGTAGTACATATGTCTCCTTTTTTTCCCTATTAACCTTCCCCCGGCCTTCCCCACCTCCTAGTACATGCCCTCACCATCTTCCTTCCCCCAGTGTCCTGTATCCATTGGCTATGCTTACATAAATGCATACAAGACCATTTTTTAATGATCTCTTACAGGCCCCTCCCCTGCCTTTCCACTGTAGCATGGCAGTCTGTTCATTGCTTCTTTGCCTCTATATCTGTTCCCCACTCCCACCCCCACCCCCTATTCTTTTCTTTAAAAACATCTTGCCTCTGTAGGCTAGAAATAAACTTATAAGAACAAAAAATGTTTGAGTCCCAATTTCAATGTTCAATAGTTATGAGTCCCAGTTTCAATGTCAAACAGTTCCTTATGTGTGCATGTCAGCAATGGTATATGGGTCTGGTTTGGTCCTAGGCATCCTGTAGTGATGCACAGCCGCTGACCACTAGCATGGCAAGGCATCTTCAATGCCTTCCATCTCTGGACTATTTCTCTTCTTGTCTTCATGGTTGGAGCAGACCTGTCAGTTTCTCTCTGTTGCAGGTGTCCAGTTGGTCTTGAAGTTGTTTTCTGAAAGTATAAAAACATATTCTCGACCAAAATTTAATAAAGGAGTCTTCTATAAAATTGACTTGGGGTCCTTTTTATTTTTGCCTTCCTGATTTTCCTTTGGCTTATTTTGACCCCATGTGTGTTTTTCATGGGTGTCTTGCTGTTAGTATTACAAGACATGGCACTGAGAGGGTGCCAATGATAACAGTGGCAGTGTCCAGCATTCATTCCTTCCACATGTAGCCCAGTTACTATCACCTCCTCTCCAAATTTCAACAAAGCCTTTGGATCCTAATTGGCCTGGTCTCAATCCCAAGGATGCTATCCATGCACAAATTTCATGCACCAGGCCTCTAGTAAATAATAACCTTAAATATAAATGGATTAAATGCTCCAATCAAAAGACACAGTAGCAGAATGGATAAGAAAACATGATTGATATATATGGGGTCAATAAGAGACTCACCTCCAAACAAAACACTCACACAGACTGAAAGTGACCAGATGAGAAAAAAATTTTTCAGGCAAATGGAAATGAAAAAAAAAAAAAAAAAAAAAAAAAAAAAGGGGAAAAAAAAAAAAAAAAAAAAAAAAAAAAAAAAAAAAGCTGGGGTAGCAATACTTATACCTGACAAAACTGACATCAAAGGGAAGGCCATAATAAAAGATAAGGAGGGCCACTTTATAATACTAAGGAGAACAATTTAACAAGAGGATATAACTCTATTTATTTACTTACTTACTTACTTACTTACTTATTTTAAAAAGAAGAATAGAGGAGAGAGCAGATAGATTTGAATTTCGGAAGTGAAACTAATTAAAAAATTAGGAGCCAAAAACAGCAAGCAAGGAGATGGGGGAGGGGGGGAGAAGAAGAAATTGAGTAGTGAAGAAAGGGAAATGGAATAGGAACAGGGAAGAGGAAATTAGATATGAATAACCCAACAGAGAGTACAATAATAACACATCAATAAAGCAGATAAATAACATTGTTTTTTAACAAGGGGTAAAAAAAGTGAAAAGCTAAAGCAGGAAGAGTAAAAGTATAAAAAAGGGAGATGTGAAGAAGAAAAGGATGACAAAAATAAAATAGAATAACACTAAACATTAAAATAAGAATAATACTAAAAATTAATTTTTTAATAAAAAAATAAAAATGTGAAGTGTCATTTGCTTCAGCTGCATTTTAATGCCCCATGTGGGCTGTTTGGCTCTCCACTCTTCTATTTTGATTGCCAATCCCGGGCTCCCTCTTAGGTAGTTAGGTATTGACTGCTATCAGGCACTGTATTTGGTGTTTAGCACTGTGTTGAAGCTCCCAGGGATCCACCACTCCCTGCTTGTGTCTGTCTTCAAAGGCCTTGGCTGAAAGCAGGTGGAACCAATTTGCCTGCATTGCCTCTTTTCCAGCTGTCACTCTAACTGAAACCTCTATTTCTGTCAGGGCTTAAGGTGGGGCTGATGTTTCAATATCCAGGGATCAGATAGATGTGTTTTCCCAGAGGCACTCCTCTGCGAGTGGCCAAAAATATAACTCTGGCCTTGATTGGTCAGAGATCCTTGTATGGAGACCAGTGGGGCTGGTTGGCAATCTGGAGTTTTTATCAATCTGATTCCAAGAATAGTGGGGTGGACCATCCCTTCTTTCAACCTAGCCACTGAGGGTTCTTTGGGGATATTCAGAGCCTTTGTTTCCTTTGTATAGCTCAAAATGCAGGCAAGGTATGGCAGGCTGTATCCCCTACATTGAGGCTATAGTGCTGTCTCCCCATTGAGGCTATTGTGTTGTTTCTCTTTTTTTCCAATAGTTCTTCTGGGGAGAAATGGCCACTTGGGTTCCAGTGGTTCTCAACCTTTCTCATGTCGTGACTCTTTAATACAGTTCTTCATGTTGTGGTGACCCCCAACCATAAAATTATTTTTGTTGCTATTTCATAACTGTATTTTAGCTACTGTTAATGAATCATAATGTAAATATCAGAAAACACAGATATTTACATTACGATCATTAAGAGTAGCAAAATTACCGTTATGAAGTAGCAACAAAAATAATTTTATGGTTGGGGGTCACCACAACATGAGGAACTATGCTAAAAGGTAGTGGCATTAGAAAGGTTGAGAACCACTGGTTTAGAGGGTTATGAAGAGTTCTGGGCATGTCTTGCTGTTCTGCCTCCCTCCCCAGCCTTTCCTCAGGCTCCACAAATCCATGCCTCTCCCTGCACTGAAGCAGAAGGAGAATTTTTGCAACTGAAAAATCCTATATTCTGGGTTTAGCAAATAAAAACAAAGACAAAACAAAAGCAAAAACAAACAAACTAACTAACAAAACACAAAACTGTATATTTCTCTCCCGCAGAATTCAGACACTCAGGCTGCTTTTCAAGCCATCTTTGGTGGTGAAACCTCCTCAACCCCCCTGCAGCTGTGCTGCCAGCTTTAGATTTCCTTGGTGCCATCAGCCCTGTAGCTTTTCCTTTTCATAATTGGGCATTGTGTCTGTCACCATGGGATGTGGCTTTGGTAAAATGCAGCCTCCACCTCACCCTCTTGGCCTCGGGGTCAGGCATTCCTCTCCAGATCCCCATTCCTATCATTCTTCAGGCATTCTCTGCCCTTTCTTATTGAAAATTGTGTCCTCATCTGTGTCTAATTTGTTAATTCTAGGTGGATGTTCTATGATTTAGTTACTTTTCCAATCTGGTCCTGGTAGGGAGTGTGTGATACATCAGCCTATTAGGTCACCATTTTCTCTCCCCACTCCTTCAACAGCCAGATTTTTAAAATTCCAGACCCACAGGACTCATAATCAGAAAGGTTTTAATATATTATTCAATCAAATTATTATCAAACTATTACAAGCATATAAATCCTTGTTAACATAAAATACTTTTTGGGAACCCACCATCTAAAAGATATACAAAAAGTGATGCAGAGGTAGGAAGCTCAGAGAGCTGCTATCTCCATAGTTTTTCTCCCATTCATAACTTCACAGACTATTCCTTTTGGCTCATAAACAATTCTGCAAA
The DNA here is from genome assembly GCA_004026805.1 of Lasiurus borealis. Taxonomy (NCBI): domain Eukaryota; kingdom Metazoa; phylum Chordata; class Mammalia; order Chiroptera; family Vespertilionidae; genus Lasiurus; species Lasiurus borealis. The sequence goes on along the minus strand of PVJN01009543.1, from coordinate 50,872 downwards.
GCAGTTTTTTGTATGGGGAAAATGAGTCCCAGAGAAAGGAAGAACCTTATTGAACCTCGTTAATCTACTCAGCGACAGAGTTGTGACTAATGTTAGTTGTGTTTTAGCCTAGTATTTTCTAACATATCATATCTCTGAAAAGTCTACAAAATTTTCATAAAACAATAATAAATTTATTCTCATATACATCCACATACTTGGCTGGTGGTGGGGGCCTATGTTAGTGCTTTCATTTCTAAATCTTGACCTTTCTATCTCATTTTCTTTGCCCACCTTTTAGTTGGGTTTCTTATCTTGCATGGATAGAAGTCAGAGATTGAAACAGAAACATGATTTCAGGGAACATTACATCCTAGTTAAAAAGCTTTCCTGGGAACATTACATCCTAGTTAAAAAGCTTTCCTGAGCAGCAAAGGATTTATCATTGTAAAAGATAAATTGGCACTTAATTTGATGATAAAAGGACTACTAGGATATACCTTGACACATAGTAGATGTGAAATAAATGTTAGTGCCCTTTTATTCTCTTCTTAATTTAAGGAAATGTATACTGGAAGGCATATTTTCAAGTGTCAGGACAAGCAAAGCATGTGCAAAACAATATAATGATTGTGTTAATCAGTGGTCGGCAAACTCATTAGTCAACAGTTGACTAATGTGTTTGCCAATCACTTGTATAGATGAACACCTTAGCTGGGTTCTTTAAGGAACTGGGCGGTCTTGAACATTTTACATAATGAAATACAAGCAGCACAGCCAGTGTTGTTCAGTGGTTGAGCTTCAACCTATGATTCAGGAGGTCAAGGTTTGATTCCCAGTCAGGGTCTATGCCCCGGTTGGGAGCTTTATCCTGAGTGAGGGGCATGCAGGAGCCTGCAATGATGATTCTCTCTCATTGATGTTTCTTTCTTTCTTTCTTTCTTTCTTTCTCTCTCCTGTCTCTCTCTCTCTCTCTCTCTCTCTCTCTCTCTCTCTCTCTCTCTCTCTCTCTCTCCCTTCCTCTCTGAAATCAATAAAAAAAGAAATGTAAGAAAAAGACCTTGCCCTAGTCAGTTTGGCTCAGTGGGTAGAGTGTCAGCCTATGGAATGAAGAGTCCTGGGTTCAATTCTGATTAAGGTCACATGCCTGGGCTGAGGGCTTGATTCACAAGAGACGGCTGATCAATTATTGTTTCTAATTATTGATGTTTCTCTCTCTCTCTCTCTCTCTCTCTCTCTCTCTCTCTCTCTCTCCTTTCTGTTCTGAAGTCAATAAAAATATATTTAAAAAGAAGAAAAGAACCTTATATATTTCTCTTCCCACCTGGCATCTCCTCCTGCAAATACTCTGTCTCTGTGGTGTGTACTACAGATTTAAAAAAAATGCACCAAAGAGATGAGTTAGTCCTGCTTAAGAGCATTGTTGTATTAATTAAATTAATCAGTCACAATGGCAGCCATAGAACAGCAGGGAAGCTAACAAATTGTAGCAGTTAAAAATTGCCTGCTGGAAAAAAGCAGAATGCAATCAAGGATGAAATAAAGCAAAGCAAGATTGTGTTTAAAACAAAACAAAACAGAAAACCTCTCAGCAATCAACTGTCAATAGGGCCTTGGGATAAAGAGAAAGGGAATTATTATTCAAACTCTAATGAAGAATGTGTTTGCAGAGATTATGGCTCCCTTACTGTTTATTGTTTTTCACCATAGTTTCAATTTCCGTAAATCTCACAAATAGAAAAAATACATATTTCCTTGTACAAATATGTGACCATGGTATAATTTGGTCAGTCAGAAAAGCAAACTGACATACAGAGCCTTGGGTTCAGCTCTGCCAGTTGTCAGCCTCCCAATGAGAAAGTCCTTTCCTTCTTTTAAGCTATAGTTTCCTTATCCAGTGAATGACAGGGTAGACTATACACCTAGATAGATAACTTCTAGTTCTAACCTGACAAAATTCTGTGTTTCTGAGGAGTTTTATTATGAAGATTAGTGACCCAGTGCATGAAATTTGTACACATTAAAAGGGGATTAATTAGAAAAAAAATATTTTAATATTGCTATTTGCCCTTCCTCTATAATGGAAGTATCAGAGATGAAAGAAAATTAGTAAAATGTATATGAAAATCTTCCACCTGTCAGAGTCTGGGGTATGCCATTGGACCCAGAGTCAAGTCACTGCCCACCTGCAGTGCCGCAAAATTGCATGAGACCCAGACCCAGCTGGCCCCACCCTCCTTGGGAGAGATCCAGACCTGGCTGTCCCCATCCCTATCAAGCTCCATTGGATGGGGGGGGGGGTGCAGCTTCAGGTCCCCTCTCAAGCCCTGTTGGGCAGCGAGGTATAGCCTCTGGTCCCCCAGCCTGGTGCTGGGCAGAGGCAACAGCCTAAGGTCCCCCAGTGCACCTTCAGGTCCCCCAGCCCAGTGCCAGCTTGGCTTGAGGTCCCCTGACATAGCACTGGGATGAGTGGCAAACCTTGAGGTCCCCTATCAAGCCCCACCAGGCAGGGGTTGTGATCTGAGGTCCCCTGGCCTGGCGCTGGAGCGGCAGATTCAGCCTGAGGTCTTCCCCAGCCTGGGCTGGCTAGCATGCCTTGAGGTCCCCCATCAAGCCCCACCTGGCAGGGGGCACAGCCTCAGGTCCCCCATCAAGCCCCTCTGGGTGGGGGGTGCAGCCTCAGGACCCATATCAAATCTCAGCTGATGGTGGATACAGCTTTAGGTCCCCCATGAGTCACTGCTATGCTGGGGGCATAGCCTTGGGTCCCCCAGCCATAACTGGGTAGGGGCTGCATCCTCAGTTCTCCAGTGCCAGGGTGGGGGTGTATGACCTAAGGTCCCCTGGCCTGGGGCAGGGGGAGCAGCCTGAAGTCCCTTGTCCAGCCCCACTGGGTGGGGTGGGGCAGGGTCAGGTCTCTTGCCCCAGCCCAACACCATGCAGCCTCAGGTCCCTGCTGATTGCTCTTTAAGGCTTGTTATGGGAACTCAACTCGGCCTACATTGTGGGTGCAGCCATTTTGTTTTGTGTTATGGAAACTTCACCTCTGCTGTGGGCACAGCCATCTTGTGTTATGGAAAACCTGCCTCCATTGTAGGCACCGCCATCTTTGTGATGGTGTTAAGGTCAATTCGCATATTCCTTCTTTATTAGATAGGATAATTTTAAGTGTATAGTATATACTATTCTAAGGTGAGCAACTTGAGTACAAAGTACTAAGCTTAATTTTCTTGATGATCTTATGGGATAGTCATATATTTGAAATAAAAAAGATCTCATTAAACAATGGATTAATGAATATCCAAAATGGTTTGTTTTGAGTGCTATTTGCATCTTGTTTTTCATCCCTAGACCTCAGCCACTATCTCTAGGGATAGTACCTCTAACATTTTTTTTTCTAATTCCACAGCCAATGGACTTCACTGCCAGGAAGTTTCACATGTTGCTTATCCTAAATTTTCTGTCCTGCAATTTCACCCATTTTCTCCTTTTCATGACTACAATCTCTCCCTGACAAGTACCCACAGAAAGATGTTTAGTTTTTTTATTTTTTTCAAACTGGTATATAGTAACTTGAGAAGATACTGGGAAATTCAATACAAAGTTTTTCAAGATTAAATAGGCAGGAAAAGGTAATAACAACTAATAAACCTTTCTCTAGGCCACCTGAAGCTAGAAAAATGCTATTTTGATTCACCCACCATAAATCAAGTTAAAAAAAATTAGTTAATTGAAGGGAAAGAGGATGAAATGTATGAGGCTCTTATATCGTTCAGCATGACTAATAAATCAAGATCTGGTTACAGTCTCTGAAGGCTATTGGCTCCTGTTATGCCTTTAGAGAATATCTGAAATTTGGGTTTAAAGAAAATTTATGTAAGAATTCTGCAATAAAATTTCACCTGTGGGGAAGAGAGTCCAAGAGTAGGTGAAAGAGTAGGCGAATGTTATATGCACCATCTACTAGGACCAAACTGGTATTACAATTGCAATCCTATCTAATAAAAGAGCAACATGCAAATTAACCATCACTCCTCTACACTCACAAGCCACGACCACCAGCCAATCAGGATAAATATGCAAGTTAACCTAATCAAGATGGCTGCAGCCACAGAGCAAACAGGAGGCCTGGGTTGCCCCTGGAAATGGAGGAGCCAAGCTTTCCACACACTCTGTCTGGCCCAGGTCTCCATTCAAGGCTACAAAGTTTCAATTATAGAAGATAAATAAATCCCCAACAAAAATGGCTGTGGCCACAGAGCAAGCAGGAGTCTTGACTCTGCTCAAGGCTACAAAGTTTCAGTTATAAAAGATAAATAAATTCCAGATATCAGGGCCTCTGCTTGGGTCACTGAGGGGCATGGCCAACTTGCAAACCACCATAGGCCCCTCACTCAAGCTGCCTCATGCCCCAAGGGAACCCTCACCCTGATCCTAGACACCCTTCATGGCAAACCAGCCAGGCCCCACCTGTGCACCAGGCTTCTATCCTATCTAATAAAAGAGTAATATGCAAATCTGCCATCACTCCAACACACAAGATGGCTACTCCCATGTGGACACAAGATGGCCAGCAGAGGAGGGCAATTTGTGGGCAATCAGGCCAGGAGGGGAGGGCAGTTGGGAGGGACCAGACCTGTAAAGGAAGGCAGTTGGGGGTGATCAGGCCTGCAGGGGCTAGCAGTTGGGGGGACCGGGCCTGCAGGGGAGGGTAGTTAAAGGTGACCACACCTGCTTGGGAGGGCAGTTAGGGGCAAACAGACTGGCAGGGGAGCTGTTAGGCATCAATTAGGCTGGCAGGGGACTGGTTAGGGGGTGGTCAGGCTGGCAGGAAGAAGCAGTTAAGGGCAACCAGGAAGGCAGCAGGTGAGTACTTGGGAGCCAGCAGTCCTGGATTGTGAGAGGGATGTTTGCCCATTTAGGCCACATCCTACTGGACTCAGGCCTAAATGAGCAGTCATATATCCCTCAAGGGGTCCCAGATTGGATAGGGTACAGGCTGGGCTGAGTGACACACATACCCATGCACGAATTTCATGCACCAGGCCTCTAGTATAGAATAATCAATCTGAATAAACCAATGAAGACTAGCTGAGCAGAAGTCTTATAATAATTTACAGAAAAAGCCATGTTGAGACTAGTAGGAAGGGTGGAGACAAGAGAATGGTTGGTCCTGATTTCACAGTGGATTAGATTCTGGAGAGATATCTCAGTTGCAAAGGTTCCCTCTGAGGGGTGTGGGGTCTCAACCCCATGCCAGGCTTCCCAGCCCAGAGCACCAGAGCTAGGAGGTGACCACATAACATCTGGATGTGAAAAGGAGCAAAATTCTATCTACATGGGAGGGATAGCAGACAGCTAGAGACACAGGCACTCTCTTAAAGGGACAACACACAAAATCTCATTCACAGCCATTCACCAAGGGTTCCAGTGAAGAAAGGGCAAGGCAGGCATATGAGGAGAGACAGAGGTTTGTGCCCCTGGGAAGAAATCTGAATGGATATCTGCCAGGATCCCTAAGCTGAATTTTTCTCCCACACTCCAGACACCATTTTTCATGGGTAGAGCACTCTCCTACTTAAGGCATCCGCCTGGGAAATGGAATAGTTCCACACTCTGAACTCCTTGTCTCTCCACCCTACAGAGGTCACACCCTGCTGAAGAGTCAGCTATCTTGACCAGGGTGTAGAGGGCTAGGCAGACTTAGGGGATTTCCATTACTAAGTGCTATGGCTTTGTGGTGATGGCCATTCCTCTGACTTATCCATGAACCTGACTGGTGTTTCTCCCTCATGAGAGCCCATTAACTTCACCTTAAGAGCTCCTAGTGTCCCCACCTTCTCAACTCCTGGTGTCCCCAGCATGCTGAGGATTGGGCACTATCTGAGACAGATTGAGTTGTGTGGCTCTGAGGTGGAGAAACTCCTTCTACCTTTCCCTAAATCTAACTGGCACCTCCGTCTCACAGAAGATCTGTTAGCCTCACCCTCTGACTCGCAGTAGTCCTGCCCTGCTGATCTCAAACTCCTGACAGAATCTTGGACAGTCTGAGTTATGTGACTCTAGAATGAGGGCCATTTTTCCTTTGCATGCTCGACCAGTGCAGAGTTCTCCCTCCACATGGCCAAATCTTGGTCTGTTTGGGTCTGATAAAATATGATGGTCTCACCTTGATGACTCTCATTGAGAACCTGCCCCACTACAAATATCTTTGGGTACCAAGTGAGTGGCAGCTAGATTTGGTATACTGGAGACATTCACTGAGTGGCCTTAGAGTTAGTAATGGCAGTGAGTGTGAACCTATATCAATCTGGTGAATACCACATAGTCCTACTTGGTGAGTGATTAACAACATACCTCACGCAACTCAAGTATCACCGGTGGTTCTTCCAGTACCTTAGCTCTCAGTCTTGTGTTGGGGTGAAGGTCTCAGGAAATCATCGGAATGAGGTCATCAGTTTATGAGGATCGAATAGACCAATATCTGGCCATATGAAAGAGGGCTCTGCAGTGCTTACACATGTGAGGGAGAAATGACCCTTGTCCTAAAACCACACAACTCAGTGTACCCCAAATTCTGCCAGAAGGAGCCTGAGCACAGCAGGGTGGGGCTTCTGGGAGTTAAGAGGATGGGGCTAGTAAAATCCCCATTAGGGTGAGTTGCCAGTAGGCTTCAAGAAGCCACACAACTCATTCTGTCCTGAATTTTGCCCATCCCTTGGCAGTGTGAAGCCACCAAAAATAGGGCAATTGGGGCCACTGGGAGCTTCGATGGTAAATCACTGGCTGGGGCTAGTCACTAGCGGCTAGTGGATGTCCCTTTAAGGAGAAGCATGAGTCAGGTTCATGAGATATTGTGGGGAACAGCCCCACCCCAAGTCACACCCCTGAGTCACTGACAGTCCTTGAGTCTGTCTAGACCTCTACATCAGGCCAAGGCCACTGACTGCTCAGCCGAACTTAAGCTCCATAGGTTTAAGAGGGAATCCAGAGGGTGGAGATATTGTTTACCCCTAGGCTGTTGCTGTGTGAAGGGGAATGCTCCACCTCAAAAAATGGCATCTGCAATATGGAGAGTGGCTCAGCACATAGATTTATGTCCCTAGAGATACAAATCCAAAATCTCCTCATGTAACTCTAGTCTGGTCTGCCCTCCCTGTATAGGAGCCCAGGGTGAGTGGTTACAAAGAAATTTTGAGTGTTGGCCCTTTAAGAGGGCACCTATGTATCTAGCAGACTCTTATCTTTCCTTGATAGGCAGAATCCATGCTTATTTTCACAGCCAAATATTATGTAGCTGTCTCTTCCCAGCTCTGGTGCTCTGTGCTGGGGAGTCTGGCTTGGAATTGAGACCCCCACAGTTCTCAGGAAGGACACTCCCTGCAGCTGATATAACTCTCCTGAATCTCAGCTGCTGCCTCTAAAAGCAGTATTGGGCATTTTTGTTTCCACACCCTTTCTACCAGTCTCATGCAGCTTCTTCCATAAATCCTTGGTTAAAGACTTCCCTTCAGCTAGTGTTCAGTTGGTTACTCTGGATGATTGTTCTATGTTAGTTGTAATTTCACTTTCATCCTGGCAAGAGGTGAGTGTACCTTCCACCTACTCCACCATAATCTTGGAACTCTCTCAATAATGACTTTAAATGAAAATGGCTTAAGTGCTCCAATCAAAATACATAGAACAGCAGAAAGGGTAAAAAAATAAGACCAATATACAGTATATACTGTCTAAATCTACTTCACAAAGAAAGATACACACAAATTAAAAGTGAAGCTATGGGAAAGATATTTCATGCAAAAGGAAATGAAAAATAAGATGAAGAGCCATACTTATATGAGAGAAAATACACTTGAATACAAAGGATGTAAAAGAGACAGAGAAGAATATAACATAATGCTGAAGAGATCAATCCAAGAGGAGAATATCACCTTTGTAAATATTTATGCAGATAACATATATGCACCTAAATAAATAAAGCAAATCTTGATGAACATAAAAGGAGACATTGTTACAGTACCCACAAATCAATGAACATGATACACCACATAAACAAAATAAAGGATAAAAACCACATGATCATATCAATAGATGCAGAAAAAGTATTTGATAAAATTCAGCAACCATTTTTATAAAAACTGCCAGCGAAGTGGGAATAGAGATAACTTAACTCAACAAAATAAAGGCCATATCTGACAATCCCATAGCCAACATCATGCTTAATGGGAACAAACTACAATTGCCTTAAGGTCAGGAAAAATATAGAAATGCCTACCCTCACCACTCTTATTCAACCCTCACCACTCTTATTCAACAGAGTACTGGAAGTCCTAGCCACAGCAATCAGACAAGAAGAAAAAAATAAAATGCATCCAAATTGGAACAGAAGAAGTAAAACTGTTATTATTTGCAGATGACATGATACTGTATACAGAGAACCCTAAAGATTGCACCAAAAAAAAAAAAATACCAGAACTAATCAATGAATTCAGTAAAGTAATAAGATAAAAAATAAATATCCAGAAATCACTTACATTTCTATACACCAATAATGGACTATAAAAAAAGGAAACTAACAATCCCATTCACAATTGCTTCAAAAATATACCTGGGATTAAGTTTAACCAAGGATGTAAATGATCTGTACTCAGAAAATTATGACAACGTAGAAAGGAATTGAAGAAGATTCAAATAAGAGGAAGCATATATCATGTTCATGGATAGTAACAAATAACCTCATTAATTTATCATATTACCAAAGCAACCTATAGATTCAATGCAATTCCCATCAAGATACCAATGACACACTTCACAGAATTATTAAAAATATTCCAAAAGTTTATATGGAACCACAGAAGATCTCAGAAAGCCACAACAATCTTCAAAAAGAACTTGGAGGAATCACACTACCTGATAACAAACTATACTACAAGGCCATAGTAATCAAAACAGCATGGTACTGGCATTAAAATAGACATCTAGATCTATGAAACAGAATAAAGAGCCTAAAAAATAAATCCAAGCCTTTAAGGTCAATTAATATTTGACAAAGTAGGTGAAAATATACAATGGGGTTAAAGAAGTCTATTAAATAAACAATGTTGGAAAAATTGGACAGATACATGCAAAAATAAAATTAGACTGCCTTCTTACATCATACAAATGAATAAACTAAAACATGGATTAAAGACTTAAATGTAAGACTCAAAATCATAAGAATCCTAGAACACATAGGAGTAAAATATTGGGCATCTCTCATAGCAATATTTTCTCTGACATATCTTCCAGCAAGGGAAACAAAAAATAAATAAATGTGCCAACAGCAAACTAATTTTTTTCAAAGCAAAAGAAACCATCAACAAAATGAAAAAGCAACCCACAGAATGAGAGAACACATTTGCCAATGACACATGAGATAAAAGGTTAATATACAGAATTTATGAATAACATATTCTACTCAATACAAAAAAAAAAAACACCCCACCAACAAACAACCTAATTAAAAAAAGGTAAAGGACCTGAATAGACACTTCTCTGCAGAACACATACAGATGGCCAATAGATATATGAAAATATTATGAACATCACTAGTCAACAGAGAAATGTAATTTAAAACCTTGTACCTGTCAGAATGACTATTATCAATAAATCAACAACCAATGTTGACAAGGATGTGGGGAAAACGGAACACTCATGCACTGCTGGTGGGAATGCAGATTGGTGCAGACATTGTGGAAAAAAGTATGGAGTTTCCTAAAAAAATTAAAATGGTATATAGATTCTATTCTATTATATTTCTTCAGATATATTGTATTTCTGGTAATATATCTGAAGAAACCCAAAACACTAATTGGAAATAATATATGAACTTCTATGTTCATTGCAGCATTATTTACAATAGCCAAGATTTGGAAGCAGTCCAAATGAACCATTGGTAGATGAGTGAATAAAAAAATCTGTGGAACATTTACACAATGGTATACTACTACTCAGCATTTATAAAAGAAGGAAATTCTTACCTTTAGTCATAGTGTGGATATACCTAAAAGGTATTATATTAAGTGAAATATACCAGTCAGAGAAAGACAAGTATCATATGCTTTCATTCATATATAGAATCTAATTAACTAGATCAGGGGTGGGGAAAGTCTAGCCCAAGGGCCATGTAAGGCCTGTGAAATAATTTGATCTGGCTTTGTCAAGGCACTAAGGGTGAGTGAATTAAATGTCTGTCCAAATGTAGGAGGCTAATTTTTAAGTTGATAATTTTGTATGGCCAGCAAATGATGTTATAAACCTCATCAAATGGCCCATGAACCAGATGAGCTAACAACCAAAAAGAGACAGACACAAAGAGAGAATGCTGAAAAAAAATGTTGGGGGAGGCTAGGTTTAGGGGTGTTGAGGAGTTGATCAAAGAACAAAACAGAGAAAAAACTTATAGACATGGACAACAATGTGGTGATTGCAAAGAAGAGGCTCTGAATGGGAGATGGAGGAGTGAATGAAAGGGATAAATGGTGAAAGAAGGAAACTTGACTTGGGGCAATGAACACACAATACAGTGCACAGATAAAGTTTTGTGAAATTGTGCCCCTGAAACTTGTTTAATGTTGTTAACCAGAGTCACCCTGATAAATTCAATAAAAAGAAGAAAAAAAAAAGAAATAAAGTCCTCTTTTCCCCAAACCCAAGGAAATATAAGAAAGTTTAACAAAGACCTCAGGGCAGCTGCTACCCTTTAGCCTGCCCCTTTCAGTCCCCCTAGGAGTATAGTATCATATTTTGCTTTAATAAATATTGACACTGTTGCTTAAAACTTTTCCTACAGTGCTGAAACTGGTTTGGCTCAGTGGATAGAGCGTCGGCCTGCGGACTGAAAGGTCCCAGGTTCGATTCCAGTCAAGGGCATGTACCTTGGTTGCGGGCCATCCCCAGTGTGGGGCGTGCAGGAGGCGGCTGATTGATGTCTCTCTCATCGATGTTTCTAACTCTCTATCTCTCTCCCTTTCTCTCTGTAAAAAATCAATAAAATATATTTTAAAAAAACAAAAACTTTTCCTACATGAATGTCCCTGAAATTCCCTTTCTGTGACACTGCAGATGAGTCTATTTCCTCTGGTAACACATATACTCTCATAAAAAAATGAAAATATGGCAGAGCAAAATTTCCACTCCTCATTCCCCCAATTTTTCCTTCTCCAGCAGTAATCACTGCAAAAACATTTTGGGGTACCAATAAAAACTGTTTCCTTTGCATTTATTTATAGACAATATGGACTGAGATGAATAGCTTTCCCCCCAACATTTTATTATGAAAAATGTCATACATACAGAAGAATTATAGAACAAACCCCCTATATTATGCTGGATTCATATTTTGTTGTATTGTGTTACCACATGTTGATCCATTTATCCATGTTTCCCTCCATTCATCTTTTTTTTTTAAAGTGTATTTTAAACTAACTTGACATCAGGACACTTTACTCCTAAACATTTTGACGTACAGTGAACTGCACCAACCTACATTTTTTATTATGTAGATTTTAACAAATTAATATACTCACATAACCAAAACTCCTATCAAGAATATTATTCTTGCCTTAATTCACCTGCCTGGTCAATTCCTGTCCACACAAGCCAGAAGCAGACAATCCTTCTCTTCTATTCCGCTCCTCCTCTCTTCCTTCTTTTTCCCTTTTTCCTATTTCTTATCATAGGTTAGTATTTTTTGTTCTAAAGTTTTATGTAAATGCAATTATATAACACTAGAGGCCCTGTGTATGGGATTCATGCACTCATGGGGGGCATGGTCTTCAGGGATCTGCCCACTCATCCTGGTCAGCAGAGCAGCACTCCCACTGTGGGAGCGCACTGACCACTAGGGGGGCAGCTCCTGCATTGAGTGTCTGCCCCCTGGTGGTCACTGCACATCATAGCTACTGGTCAACTGGTCATTCTGGTCATTTTGCTGTTCGGTCGCTGTGCTTTTATTGTAGAGGATATATTCTTTTGTGTCTTGTTTCTTTCACTCAACATGATATCTTGGAGATTCACACATGTGTTTCCTGTGTCAATAGTTACTTTTTAAAAGCACAGCTTTGTTGGGATATAATCGCCATTATAAAGTGCCTAAAATTATAAGTAAATGAACTAACAAATAAAATAGAGTATAAACAGACACATAGATACAGAGAACAGACTGACAGCTGTCAGGGGGGAGGAGGTTGAGGGTCTAGGTGAAAAAGGTGAAAGGATTAGACAAAAAAAACAATAACTCATGTGCACAGATAACAGTATGATGATTACCAGAGAGAAAGTGGGGTTAGAGGGAGGTAGAAGAAGGTAAAGGGGGAATAAATGGTGACAGAAGAAAACTTATTTGAAATGGTGAACACACAGTACAATATACACATGATGTATTATAGAATTGTAGACCTTAAACCTATATAATTTTATTAACCAATGTAATCCCGATAATTTCAATAAAAATTAAAAATAGTAATAAAATAAATCTTAAAAAACAAAAATAATTTTATTTGAATAAGCCTCGAATTGGCAATTTTTTCATTCTGTAACAGAAAAATTAAAGAAATGAAGTTGTGTGTACTGGATGCATCATTGTTTGAGCTACATTTTGAAGTGGTCTTGGTAGGTTATGTAACATTTGAGGCAGAAACTTAACAATGAATGAAGAATGATAAGATCTAAGGCCCAAGAACAGGGAGGAAAAAGTCAGTCATTAAACATATTATAACTGAAAAAACATAAAATTAAAAATTAGAAACATTTAAGGAAAGAACAAATAATATGAAAGTCAATGGGAGTAGATAAAAGTCTCAGATGAACATACTGTCATTGTTTGTTTTATTCCCACAAGACCTGAACAGCTTACAATGTAAATTCAATATGCCTAACTTAGTACTTTCAGGAGTTTTATAAATACTTAATCAGATTACAATTGCTGGGCAATGTCACAGTTTTACAAGAATAAGGTAATGTTGACTAATTCTGTTTTATTGAAGAAGCATCTTGGTAGAATAAATTCATCCCTCTGCTCAGAATCTAATTGGAGTGCCCTTGTCTAAGGATTAAGGCCAAACTCCTTAGGCTGCCAGAAGAATCTTTACCATCAAACCCCAAACTATCTCATCTCCTCCTGCCATCCCCTTCTTCTGGCTCTATTTTCCAGTCTCAGGAAATATATCTTAATTCTCTGTGAAAACAATGCTTTTGCAAATACTGTTTCCTACACCTGAAATTGTCTTTATTTTTTGCCATATAATAAACTCATTAATCTTTTTCCAGACCAAAGGAAATGTCATCTAATTTAGGAATATCTATCTACAATTCCCATTCAGTAAGATTTGGTTGTGTAGACTACCCAACTACCTCTGCTTTTTGCAAATCTCTCCATTAAAGCACACACAATTGTAATTTGTCATTCTCTCTTTATGTTCCAGTTTCTCTTTACAATATTGTCTCCTTAAGGGACCAAGTGATCATTTTTATAGCCATATTTTCTAGAAGAAAACCTAACATTTATAAATTAATTGTTCAAAATTTATCTTCTTCCTTTTTTAACCTTTATCAATGTTATTTTTTTAAATTTTAATTGAATTTATTGCTGTGACATCTTATTTAATAAAGAGGTAATATAATTGACCCTCACACCATAGCAAAGATGGCACCACCCACAGCCAATAAGGAAGGAATATGCTAATTGACTGCCCTGCCCTCAAATATGGTGGCACCCACTGCCACAAGATGATGGAACCCAGTCCCCTCAGCCCCACTGCATACCTGCCTCCCAAGTCCTTCAGTCCTCTCAGCCCCCCAACTTCCCAGGGCTGGCCCAAGGCATAGGCAAGCTTCGAATGGCAGCTACCCAGCCACCAGGGCCACCTAAGGCTGGCCAAGGCTTGAGTTACAGGAAGTGGCAGCAGCAGAGGTATGATGAGGCATCTCCTTTTCCTGATTGCCTGGTCTCCTCCCACCCCTGTGGGCTTCCAGACTGTGAGAGGGGGCAAGCTGGGCTGAGGGCATCCCCTCCAATACATGAATTTTCATACACTGGGCCTCTAGTTGGTTAATAAAATAATATAGGTTTCTGGCATATATCATCTGTATATTTTATTATGTGTGTTTTTAAAATTTTGTAATCACATTTTACATGCAATATTATTTTGTATTACTTTCAGGTGCACATTGTAACAATTAGGTAATCATATACTTTACAAAGTGTTCCAACCAATATTTCCAGTACCTACTTGGACCATACATAGTTAATACAATATTATTGACTATATTCCTTATGTTGTATTTAACATCCCCATGAGTATTTTGTAACTATGAATTTGTAATTCTTGATCCCTCCACTTTTTTACACAGTCCCCCAACCCCCTCCCCTCTGACAACCATCAGTCTGTTCTCTGTATCTATGAGTCTATATCTATTTTGTTTATTTTGTTCTTTAGATTCCATGCATAAGTGAGATCATATGTCATTTGTCTTTCTCTGAATGATTTATATCACTTAGTATAACATCTTCAATGTCTACGCATGCAGTTGCAAAAAGTAAAATTTCATTCTGTTTTAGGGTTGAGTAATAGACCATTGCATATATTGTATGCACCACCGCATTTTTTCCACTTGTCTATTGATAATCACTGGGTTGCTTCCAAGCTTGGCTATAGTAAATAATTCTGCAATGAACATAGGGATGCATATATTCTTTGAAATCAGTGTTTTGGTTTCTTCAGATGTATACCCAGGAGTGGAATTGCTGGGTCAATAAGGCAGTTCCATTTTTTTTTTTTTTTTAGGGCCCATAATACTGTTTTCCATAATAGCTGCACCAATCTGTATTCTCAGGAACAGTGCATGAGGGTTCCCTTTTAAAGACTCATTACTTAACAGCTAATACTAATTTATTTACTATTCTTTAAAGACTTTAGAAGAAGTCCCAATATACGATCTATAGCACTCCTTATTTATATCTTCTTTCTTTCAGCCTTCTAGCTTTCTGCCGTCTTTTTCTTATCTATCCCTCAAAATTTTATTATGTAGATAAACAGCTTCACTTCCAGTAAGAAATAATTGTTTTCTTTTTAGAATTTTGAGAGGAGGGAGAAATTAGATGACAATTATAAGTTTCTTTTTGGAGGATTAGTGAATGAGGGTCTATAAACATCCCCTTGTAAGATGTTCATTCTGCTACATATGGATGTGGAACTCAGGCACACAATCTTTGTTAACTTTGAGAATCATTTGCACATGGATAAGAATTAAATCATGTGAATGTGATCAATCAGAGAGTTTTTATACTTAGAAGAAAAGTGAGCCAAGCATGAATCCCTGACAAACCAGTTTAATCAGCCATTGAAGACTCTGAAAAGCAGAAGCAGTCTGAGAATTTAAACTAGTAGAACCAGGAGAGAAGTATTTTAGAGGTGAAAAAAGTAGAGACAGTCTTGAATACTGCACAGAGCTTCAGTAAAATAGAATCTCAAAAGTAACTGTTGGAGAGGTCCCGGGTTCGATTCCGGTCGGGGGCATGTACCTTGCTTTTGGGCACATCTCCACTGTGGGGCGTGCAGGAGGCGGCTGATCTATGTCTCTCTCTCATCGATGTTTCTGACTTTCTATCTCTCTCCCTTCCCCTCTGTAAAAAAGTCAATAAAAAGTAACTGTTGGATCTTGCAATCTCAAGTTCAGTGGGACCCTTGTCTAGAGCATGTTCAATGTAGTGGTGAGCTCCAAAATTGTAGTGGGTTGATTAAGATCTTGGATTTGCAGAGAGTGTGAGTATAGACAACTGGATAAATTAGTGACCATATGTAAACTTTTCACTACTTCTTGGCAATCTCAAAGGCACACCCTATTTTATATCTCTTAACTTTTACTATTTTTACTATTGAGTTTGAATCCCACTCTCATAATTCAAAATAAGAAAATTTGAAGCAGTTTAAAATGTAAATCTATATGCATAGGAACTTAAAATAATGATACCAAGAACTTAAAAGTATGTAGATCCATCCATGTTGTTGTAAATGTTAAAAGTTCCTTCTTTTTTATAGTGGCATAGTATTCCATTGTGTAGATTACCACGGTTTTTTAATCCACTCATCTGCTGGTGGGCACTTAGGCTGTTTCCAAATCTTAACTGTTGTAAATTGTGCTGCTATGAACATAGGGGTGCATATGGATGGAACTGGAGAACATTATGCTAAGTGAGATAAGCCAGTGGGAGAAAGATAAATATCACATGATCTCACTCATATGTGGAATATAATGATCAACATAATTTGATGAACAAGAATAGATCAATCTAGAGACAAATGGTAGTGGGGGTAGAGAGCAACCAAATGAGTTGTATGCATGCATGTTAGCATAACCAATGGACACAGACCCTGGGGTGGTGGAGGCTTGCCCAGGGTGGGAATGGCTGGTGGGGGAGTTCAATTGGGGGAAAAGGAGACATACGTAAGACTTTAGACAATAAAAAGTATATAGAGCAAATTGATAGTTCATTTTACCAGAAACTCTCAATTATATATTTACTGTAATTGATCAATAAATCGCATTTGCACTTCCTGGCTTTTAAGACAAAACATTAAACCCAGTTGTTTACACAGCTCTTATTATCTCAGAGAATACAGTTTCATTGCAAAATAACATTTGAGGTCATTAATATCTTGAGTCTGGAATTAATTTTTAAACTAACTTCAGCTTTATTTATATTCTTATTCCCTTTTCTCTTGTTTTTCATAAAATATTTTATAAACATGAATAAACAGTCTTAGAAAATGGGTATTTTTGCCAATTAATTAATATTTGTAAACATCCTATAAATTTCCCTTTCTTTATATATTTTTAAAATATATTTTATTGATTTTTTTACAGAGAGGAAGGGAGAGGAATAGAAAGTCAGAAACATCGATGAGAGAGAGACATTGATCAGTCGCCTCCTGCATGCCCCGCACTGGAGATGTGCCCGGAAGCAAGGTACATGCCCCTGACCAGAATCGAACCCGGGACCTTTCAGTGCGCAGGCCAACGCTCTATCCACTGAGCCAAACCGGTCTCGGCCCTTTCTTTATATTTTTATGTAGACAAAATAACCAGCTCAATGTTCAAAATACATTTTTATGATGATGAAGATCAATTAGATTTAAACTGTGATTTGTTTCTCTAATGACTCAGAGGGGAAAGACCTGGTTTTTAAACCATATGATAATTATACAAAGAAAATAAGAATCCCAAGAAACCAATCAGGAAGAATATATGTTCATAGCAGCATTATTTACAATAGCTAAGATCTGGAAACAGCCCAAGTGCCCATCAGTAGATGAGTAGATAACAAAGCTATGGCACATTAGCACAATGGAATACTATGTGGCTTTAAAAAAGAAGGATCTCTTACCATTTGTAATAGAATGGATGGATTGAACACCATTATGCTAAACGAAATAAGCCAGTCAGAGAAAGACAAATATCAGATAAACTTATATGTAGAATCTAATGAATCAAATAAACAGACAAAATAGGTCCAGAGACATGGATGCTTGGAAAAGACTGACAGATCTCAGAGGTGGGTAGGGTGGAGGAAATGGGAAGAAGTAAACCATATAACTTATATGCATATATGCTTAGCCCATGGACACAGACAATAGGGAGATGAAGGCTTGGGGCAGGGGATGGGGGTTCAGTGGGAGGGGAAAGAGGAGGATATAAGGGACATCAGTAATAATGTCAACAATAAAAAAAACTTATGAAATTGGTATAGGACTTTTCCTTCTGCCATAAACAACTAGAAAACAGAAGAATATATATGAAATAATTGATTCAAATATTGAACAACAGACAAGTCAGAACAATAATATCTAAGAGAAAGCTCTAAAATCGTTTTCATGTTGGTATTTTATGGACTATGGCACAAAGAGGAGATTCCAGTCTCACTGAGCTGAGGAGAAAGTCATAAGGGTTTAGGGACACTGAGGTGGCTAGAATTTGCTGGGTAAAATACTAGGAAAGACAGAGCTCTCAAGAGAAATAGATTCATCAATTTATGTAGAGGTCCTTCTAAGCCTTAAAATTTAAGGCATACTGCTGAGTATTAAATTGTACATGCATATAGAGACACTCTAGAAATTTAGTAGTGAACCCAGGAAGTTCAATCTATAGTGGTAGGCCTAAACTAGCCCATGAGTAAAAGATATTCCAGAGCTGTGCTAGCAAAGCCTAAAAGTAAAACAAGATTTTGCTTCTGGCCACGTTGAATTTCAGGAACCATAATTACCTTTCCACTATAAAAACTGTTTTTAGACATTGAGCCCCGGCCATAGTAGGACTGTGATTCCTGGCAGAATAAAGAAAGCTTTTTTGATTGTGAAGACATGAATCTTTAAGCAGAAGATAGAAAAAAAAAGTTTTGTGTGGCCAGGTCAGCACAGTAATAGTTTGGAGAAATCTTGTAATAGTTATCAGCTACATGTCTCACTCGTTTCAGGTTGTTCTCAAAAAAATTTTTCATACTTAAAACACGGAGTAAAAACAAATTTAAGACCCAGATTTAGAGGACCCTGCTTCCCCAAAAAACTCTAAAAACAATTGGAAGGACCAGATGACAACATTTTGGGCTGCAAGGGACGCTAGATAAAAAGAATGTATGATTATGTTCTTGCTAATTACCAGGATTGTAATGAATGATTTGGAGAAGACTGTAATTATCATTCAATATGTCCTTTAGTGCATGAGGCACAGAGAGGTCAAGAAATACATCCAGAGTCACACCGCTATTTAGTAAAAAATTGTCTCTAAGATTCCTAACTTTTGGATTGGTAAGATTTTCACTACATTATATTTATTTAGTCTGTGATAAAATCATTATCTTATACAATGGCTGCAACTGGTCCATACAATGTAGTGGACATTGAGAGGGGTAGTATACCACAGGAAAGATAAAAGAAGAATTTATCTAAAGTCTTAAAAGTTCAGTATTTGAAGAAAATTTACCTTAATTCTTTGATAGATAGAGGTAGAATAATTCCCATGTATTTATAACCAAGCCAAGCAATGCTAGGCTCAGAATGTTTACTTAACCATTTGATTGAGACTATATATTTTTTATTATTTTATTTTTTATCGTGTTACATGTATACATATCTCCCCATTGTCCCCCTCCCACCCAGGCATACCCCAACCCCCCAGTGTCTGTGTTCATTGGTTATGCTTATATGCATAGATACAAGTCCTTTGACTGATCTCTTATCTACCCCACCTCTCCTTAATCTTCCTGCTATAATATCACAGTCTGTTTGATGCTTTACTGCCTCTGTATTATCCTTTTGTTCATCCGTTTACAATGTTCTTTATATTTAATGCAAGTTATTGTGTAAAAAAAAGTCTTAAACTAATTTGGGAAGCTAGTGGGTTAAAGCCCCCCATACCTCTCCCCAAAAGAAACAACTAGAAAATATATGCCATTAAAAAATCAGCTTCTGCCTCCTTTGCCTTGTCAGCTGCTGCATTTGTGCAGACACCAGCAACCTCAGACTTCACTGTCTCTGCAGAAAGGAGGACCTGCTATGCAAATTAAGAACTACTCAACCAGTGCACTTGTTTTTTTTTTTGTGTGTTTTTTTTGTTTGTTTATTTGTTTTGTTTTTTTGGGTTTTTTTGCCAGAGCTATTTCATCATTATGAGTTCCTCGGGATACAAAAATACTTAACAAAGTGAAAAGCAGTCAAATTATTAGATGCAAGATTATGGGTGAAAGGTTCATTTAATCTATGTATGCAATTGCTAACCTGTAGTGCATTAAAGTTTCCCTAAAATCAGACATAGCAACCATGTGTCCAAGAGTTACTAAGGCCCAATTCACCAGTCGGCTAACAGCATACCAACTAAGAGACCAACACAGAGAGGGCGCATACAGGGCTGAAAGGCTTATACAAGCTGTATTCTCCCCTGAAACCATCTTTATGCTGGGCACAAGACTCCTACAATGTGCACACAAATCCAGGTGGGAATGGAAATTACCGGAGATTCCCAAGATTTTTCTGAGATTCCGAAAGGGGGAGGCCTCTTAAATAACACCAGCTGGCTTCCTCTAATCCCCACTCCAACCCCTTCACCTGCAAAGTCCCTATTTCTACTGTCTGCAGAGCAATGGACTGAGCAGAGGAGGTAAACTAGATTAGCAAGGGAGATCACATATGCCTGTCTGTGCCAAGTACTTACAGGCTTTTCCATTTGATCCTCAAACCAGCCCTGGGAAGTACAGATTATTAATATCTCTATTTTACATATGAATATGCAAAGGCTCCAAGAAATGAAGGAACCTGTCCACAATCATACAGCTGGACTAGGCAGAGGAAGAATTTTAATCTAAGTAGTCTGATGTTAATTCACATATTCTTTCTACCATATCAGTCAGGTTGCCTTTCAAATAAGGTAGGTCCCATTTCTTCTCCTCCATACAATGTAGTGGACATTGAGAGGGATAGTATACCACAGGAAAGGTAAAAGGAGAATTTACCTCAAGTCTTAAAAGTTCAATATTTAAAGAAAAATTACCTTAATTCTTTGGTAGACAGAGGAAGAATAATTCCCATGTATTTATAAACAAGCCAAGCAATGCTAGGCTCAGAATGTTTACTTAACCATTCTAAATTTCCTGTACCTTCAGTGTATTTAGATGGCATTGTTAGTTTGCCTCATAATATCTTAAAGGTCTGTATGTATGTAGAAGCCTGGTGCATAAAATTCATACATGGGGATGTGTGTCCCTCAGCCCAGCCTGCAACGTCTCCAATCTGGGACCCCTCAAGGGATGTCCGACTGTCCTCTCAAAATCAAGGACTGCTGGCTCCCAACTGCTCACCTGCTGCCTTCCTGATTGCCCCTAACCGCTTCTGCCTGCCAGCCTGATCATCCACTAACTACTCCCCTGCCAGCCTGTTTGCCCCTATCTGCCCTCCTCTGAAGGCCTGGTCACCCCTAACTGTCCTCCCCTGCAGGCCTGGTCCCTCCCAACTGTCCTCCTCTGCTGGCCTGATCACCCACAACTGCCCTCCATTTCAGGCCTGGTCCCTCCCAACTGTCCTTCTCTGCTGGCCATCTTGTGTCCGCATGGGGGCAGCCATCTTTGACCACATAGGGACAGCCATCTTGTGTGTTGGAGTGATAGTAGATTTTCATATTACTATTTTATTAGATAGGATAGAAGCCTGGTGCTTGGATGGGGGCCAGCTGGTTTGCCCTGAAGGGTGTCTGGATCTGGGTGGGGGGTTCCCTTGGGGTCTGAGGAGGCCTGGGTGAGAGTCCTGTGGTGGTTTGTAGGCCTGCCACACCCCCTGGTAACCCAAGCAGAGGCTCTGGTTTCTGGGATTTATTTATCTTCTACAATTGAAACTTTGTAGGCTTGAGCGGAGGCCTAGGCCGGCCAGGGTGTGTAGAAAGCTTGGCTTCCTCCATTACTGGGAAAACCCAAGACTCCTGCTCACTTCATGGCCACAACATCTTGGCTGGATTAATTTGCATACTTGCTCCTGCCTGGCTGGTGGGTGTGGCTTGTGGATGTAGCAGAGTGATGGTTAATTTTCATATTACTCTTTTACTAGATAGAATATGTGTGTTTCTCTGGGAATGCTTGGAAAGCAGGGTTTGTTTCTAATACTGATCATATGCTATTAGATGTCCATTACAGGGCTGGTATGGAACAGATTCTTATTAATATTGGCTGGACTAAAGTGAAATTTTGTCTTTTTAAAAGTTCATTTTATTAAAATAAGATTTAAATAATACAGTGTTTAACCAAATACCTGGACATATCATGATCCAATCAAGTTGACACATAAAATTAATCAGCACAAATATATCTGTTTTTCAATTCTTTGTGTGGCTGAATAACATTTCATTGTATACATATATTCAATTTTATTTATTCATTCATTAGATGGTGGATACTTAGGTTGTTTCCAACTTTTGGAAATGTTGAATAGTACTGTCATGAACATTAATGTATAGGATATGCTGTAATACTTGTTCTCAATTCATCTCTTTTAGGAGATTAATTGCTGGGCTGTATTTTAACCCTATACTTAACATTTTAATGATGCACAAGCCTGTTTTTCCAAAGTCACTATAGCATTTACATTCACACCCAGAA
Organism: Lasiurus borealis; assembly: GCA_004026805.1. Lineage (NCBI taxonomy): Eukaryota > Metazoa > Chordata > Mammalia > Chiroptera > Vespertilionidae > Lasiurus > Lasiurus borealis. The sequence continues at coordinate 28,719 of PVJN01009543.1, read as the reverse complement.
TGAATGAAATTTACAATTTCTCCACAGTGTTGCTAACACTTGTCTTTTCCTTTAAAATATTATCACCATTCAATTTTGTGTAAGGTGCTATATTATTGAGGGTTTATTTATAATTTAATAGTAACTAATGATGTTGAGCATATTTTGTATGCTTATTGATCACTTATATATCTTCTTTGGATAAATGTCTATTGAAGTCCTTAGCTCATCAAAAATGTTTTCTTTTTCTTTTGTCATTGAGTTGTAAGAGATCTTTATGTTTTGAAGACTAAATCCTTATCATATATATGATTGGCAAATTTTCACCCATTTTATGTTGTCTTTTCATTTTCTTGATAATATCCTGTGATACACAATTTTTTAAATTTTCATGAAGTACAATATAACTATTTTTTTCTCTTGTTTGTGCTTTTGGTGTCATATATAGCAATCCATTGCCAAATCTAAGATCATCAAGAATTACTCCTTTCATCTAAGAGTTTTATAGTTTAGCTCATACACTTAGTCTATGCCTCATTTTTAGTTTATTTTTGTATGTAGTGTGAGGAAGGGATCCAACTTCATTATTTTGAATGTGGATTTACCCAAGTATCTAATTTTATTATTTTAACTTTTTCATCTGAATGATTTAAAGTTTCTACCTATCGTACTTTCATTTGTACAGAGAGGAAGGGAGAGGGATAGAAAGTTAGAAACACTGATGAGAGAGAGACATCAATCAGCTGCCTCTTGCACGCCCCCTACTGGGGATATGCCTGCATAAGTTGATCTCTTATCTACCCCACCATGCCCTTGACCAAAATGGAACCCGGGACCTTTCAGTCCGCAGGCCATCACTCTATCCACTGAGCCAAACCGGTTTTGGCAAGTATTTTTTTTATATATATTTTTATTGATTTCAGAGAGGAAGGGAAAGGGAGAGAGAACTAGAAACATCAATGACGAGAGAGAATCATTGATAAGCAGCCATCTGGAGATGGAGCCTGCAACCCAGGCATGTGCCCTGACCAAGAATCAAACTGTGAGCTCCTGGTTCATAGGTTGATGCTCAAACACTGAACCACACAGGCCAGGCTTTATGTGCTTTTTAAAAATAATTTCTATCTCTTTATCATTATTCTTTGGTGAAAATAATCCTTTTGATTTCCTTTAGTTTTTTTGTCAATGCTTTCTTATTTTTAGCTATTTGAGTATATTCATGAGAGTTGATTTAACATATTTTTAAATTAAATTTATTAAGGTGATATTGGTAATAAAACTACATAATTTTCAGGGATATAATACGATAATACATCTTCTGTGTATTGTATTGTGTGTTCACCAAATTTCTTTTTATCATTATTTATCCCTCCTCTTACCTCAATTTAACATATCTGTTCATTAAGTTCAATGTCTCATTTTCCTCATGGAGAGGTCTTATTAATTTTATTTTTCCCAATGAATGGATCACTTTTTCTTGATTCTTTGCATGTTGCATAATCTTTTCTCCATTTTTTTATTAATGTATTATATGTGTACATATCTTCCCATTGCCCCCAAAACACCATTCCCATATATGCTGTCAACCCCTAGTGTCTTATGTCTATAAGTTATGCTTATATGCATGAATACCAGACCTTTAGTTGATCTCTTATCTACCCCACCTCTCCCTAAATTTCCCACTGGAATTTGACAGTCTGTTTGATGCTTTATGGCCTCTGTATCTATCTTTTTTGTTCATCAGTTTATAATGTTCTTTATTATCCATAAATGAGTGAGACCATGTGGTATTTTTCTTTCACTGACTGGCTTATTTCACTTAGCATCATGATCTCCAGTTCCATCCAGGTTGCTGCAAATGGTAAGAATTCCTTCTTTTTATGGCATCATAGTATTCCATTGTATAGATGTATCTTGGTATTCTTATCCAGTCATCTGCTGATTAGCACCTAAGATATTTCCAAATCTTAGCTATTGTAAATTGTGCTGCTATGAATATAGGGGTGCATATATGCATTCTAATCAGTGTTTCTAGTTTCTTACGACATATTCCTAGGAGTGGGATGATTGGGTCAAATGTGAGTTCCATTTTCAGTTTTTTGAGTCTCTGTCCCCCTCCTGCCAGAGAAAGCCAGCCAGTCACTCTGGTACCCGCTCTCTCCACGTGTGTGTCTCTGCACTTCAACTTTTTGCAGCTCCTCTGGGTCTCCATGAGCCTCTCACTTTTCTACTAGTTGTAGAATTTCCATTCGGCCAGCTTTCCTGTGGTTCTGGATGCTGTCCGTTCTGTCTTTTAGTTGTAGTTTTGAAATTGTTGTGTGAGGCAGCAGTGTAGGTGTTTACCTATGCCGCCATCTTGGATTCCTTACACTGGGCTTTTCTTATTGGTCTCTTTCTATTTGTGTTGTAGGGTTAGGTAATTTATTACCATTGTTTCCTGTTTTTTGGTGTTTTTTTTTTTTTTGAAGTAAACTTGTAGAGCTATGAACTTCCCTTTCAAGCCTTCTTTCGCTGTGTCTCATAGATTTTTGATTGTTGTGTTTTCATTGTCATTTGTTGCCATGATGTTTGTTTTTTTTTATTTCTTCCTTCATCTCTCTGGCAACACACTCATTGTTTAATAGCATCCTGTTTAGTCTCCATGTGTTTTATATCTTTGGATTGTTTTTATTGTAGTTGATTTCCAGTTTTATGCCAATGTGATCTGAGAGGATGCTTGATATGATTTCTATCTTTTTGAATTTGAAGAGATTTTGCCTATGACCCAACATATGGTTTATCTTTGAAAATGATCCATGTGCATTTAAGAAGAATGTATATTCAGTGGCTTTGACGTGAAATGTTCTGAAGATTTCAATTAATTCCATCTGGTCTAGTGAGTCATTTAGGATTGATGTTTCTTTGCTGATTTTTGTTTAGAAGATTTGTCCAATGGTGATAGTGGGGTATTAAAATCTCCTACTGTGATTGTATTACTGTCAATTTTTCCCTTGATATCTTCCAGGAGTTTCTTTTATGTATTTGGGTGCTCTTGTATTGGGTGCATATATGTTTACCAGAGTTATTTCTTCTTGTTGGATTGCTCTCTTTAATATTATGAAGTGGTCTTCCTTATCTCTTGTTATATCCTTCACTTTGAGATCTAATTGCTACCCCATCTTTTTTTTCATTTCCATTTGCCTGAAAAACTTTTTCCATCTCTTAATCTTCAGTCTGTGTGCATCATTTTTTTCTGAGGTGGGATTCTTATAGACAGTAGATATATGGGTCGTGTTTTCTTATCCAATCTGTTACCCTATGTCTTTTTATTGGGGCATTTAATCCATTTACATTTAAAGTTATTATTGATAGATACTTATTTGTCACCATTTTTATTCTTTACCCCTATGTTCCTTCTTTGCTTCCTATTTCTTCTTTTTACAGCAGACCCTTTAGCATTTCTTGTATTGCTGGTTTGGTGGTAATAAATTCCTTTACTCCTTTTATTTGTCTGTGATGCTCTTTATTTCACCTTCAATTTTGATTTATAGCCTTGCTGTGTACAGTATTCTTGAATTCAGATACTTCCTTTGCATGACTTTGTATATTTCATTCCATTCCCTTCTGGCCTGGTCAGTTTCTGCTGAGAAATCAGTCACTAGTTTGATTTGTGTTCTTTTGTATGTGACTTTGTGTCTCTCACTGGCCACTTTTAAGATTCTTACTTTGCCGTTGGTGCCAATTTAATTATAATGTGCCTTGGTGTCAGTCTTTTGGGGTTCATTTTGCTTGGGATTCTGTGAGCTTGTTGGATTTGTGTGGGTTTTTTCTTCCTTATATCAGGGAATTTTTCTGTCATTATTTCTTCAAACAGGTTTTCTATTTCTTGCTCAGTTTCCTCTCCTTCTGGAATTCCTATTATCTGGATGATGTTTTGTTTCCTATTGTCCTAAAGTTCACTTAGGCTCTCCTCCTGCTTTTTATTTTATTTTTTTTTTTCTAGAAGCTGCTCTACTTGGGTATTTTTTTCCTACTTTGAATTATAGCTCACTGATGCAATCCTCTGCTTCTTCTAATCTCTGTTCATGTTTCTATTGAGTTCTTCACCGCAGCAATATCATTTTTCATTTCTTCTTGGTTCTTCTTCATTTTGTCTTGGTTCTTATTCATATTACTGAATTTGTCTTCCATTATTTTCATCCACCTTATGACCAATTCTCTGAATTCTGTCTCTGGTAGGTTGCTTGCTTCCATTTTGTTTACTTCCTTTACTGGTGATGCCTGCTTATTTACATATGTGGACTGTTTTTTTGTCTCCCCATGGTCTCTCTCTTCTCCAGGTATCTGGTTATATAGTTCTCTCTCTCCTCATCCCAAGTGAAATACGACCTTTCCATGGTGGAGTGCAGAGCTCCTCTGAATCCATGTTTTTGAACTAATTGGGGACCAGTGTTATGGTGTTTGCAGCTACTCAGCGGGTGCCACAGTTGTAGATTCTCAGGTTCTGATAACATCCACCCTCCCCTTCAAGATGGCACAGTCTCCAGAACTCTATAGTCTTTTCTGGGACTGCAGGGCTGAAAAAAATGAATCTGAAGGCACAGAAAAAGAAATTCTATGCTGCATAATTTTATGAAAAACTATTCATTTTAAATATTATAATGTGGCAACTATGGAAATCAGATTCTTCTTAGCATTTGCTGTTGTTGTTGTTGCTTGTTTGTTTAGTAATTGCTCTAAAATATTCTTGTAAAGTGTGCATTCTTTGTCATTGATGTCTGGGTTTTGTTAGCTTAAAGGTTAGTTTATATTTTGACAGAGTTACCTTAAACACCTGTAGCTAAAATTAAAGAAAAAAGAAAATAGAATAAAAAAAGAAATAGAAAAAAACATATCCAGGCTTTGCAGATTATTGTTGATCACTTTATTGTTTAGCCAGGCTGTTTACAACTCTGCCTTTGCCTTTTTTAACCTGTGTGTGTAGAACCTATGGTCCAATTAGAAGTGAAATATTAGGGTATTCTCAATCATTTTGTAAGAGAGTGTTTGGTTTTGAATATGCAGATAGTCTTCTCAATTTCGCATTATAACAATATTAAATATTAAGGCTTAAATATAACCTTCTTTAACTTGATGTTTTCCCCTATGTGGTAGGAGTTTCATTTTCTGAACATATTGTGCCATTTTTATCCCCTTAACTGTACTGGACACATCACACATGGGAGCTTTCCTGAGCTGGAATTGTATGCCTGTGGCTCTACTGATCTACTGTTTGTCATGGTCCTACTTACATGGCTCTTCAGGGGAGGGCTCTGGCCTTCATTGCTATAGCTCTTATCTTCCCTTTCTGAGCTGTCATCAGACTTGCTTTTAACAGTATATTCAAAGCAATATAGGCTTTTTCTAGTATATACCTCAAAACTTCTGGTCTCCATGCATTACCCAGTTCCAATGTTTTAGTTGAAACCAATTGTCTGTCTTAGTCCATTTGGACTGGTATAACAAAATATTTGGTGGCTTATAAATAACAGTAACTTACTATGTTCATAATAAATCATGGTGAGACCATATGACAAGGGATAACATATTTAGACTGGAAGAATAAACACTGTCAATCAAAAATTTAATACAAAGAAAAGCTCTCCTTCAAAAATGAAGGAGATATTAAGATATTACCAGATAAAAATTGATGGAATTCACTGTTCTCAAACCTTCTCTATTAAAGCACTAAAGACAAGTAATTAATTCAAGGGAAATGAATGGAGTTTTATAGAAGAAAGTTTTTGAGTGCTATTAAAATAAGTGGATAGTGCCAGAACCAGTTTGGCTCAGTGGATAGAGCATCAGCCTATGAACTGAAGGGTCCCAGGTTCTATTTTGGTCAAGGGCATGTATCTTGGGTGCAGGCACATTCCCAGTAGGGGGCGTGCAGGAGGCAGCTGATCAATGTTTCTCTCTCATCAATGTTTCTACCTCTCTATTCCTCTCCCTTCTTCTCTGTAAAAAAATCAATAAAATATATTTAAAATATATGTGGATAGTAAAAAGGTTGCTATAAATTAACATTTTAATTATAATCCTAAGGACAACTACTAAGGAAATAACTCATAAGTGTATACAGTAGTCCTCTCCCAATCTTCAGTTTCACTTTCCATTGTTTCAGTTACCCATGGTTTGAAATATTAAATGGAAAATTCCAGAAACAATTAATAAGTTATAAAGTTCATGACATTCTGAGTAGCATGGTGAACTATTGAGCTTCCTGTTTCTGTAATGCCTGTAACATGAATCACCCTTTTGTCCAGGCTCTCTGCACTATATATGGTCTCCAGCTATTGGTCAGGACAATTATTGTATGATTGTATCAGTATAAGGTTCATGGATTAATCAGGTTTATAGATATAGAGAGTAGAATAGTGGTTGCCAGGGGCTGGGGTAATAAGGAATGGGGAGTTATTGTTTTGTGGTTCTAAGAAGTGCATCTAGTACACTGCCAAAATGATAATACTGATCTCTATGCCTGGGGAATTTCTCCCACCTTATGAGTGGGAAGTATAGCCATCTCCCAGTGTACAAGATTAACAGCTGGCCTTGCAGCTAAGACTTGAACAGACAATTTATGCACCACACATATTTGTGGAGTGCCTGGATGACTGTCACATGAGCTAATTTACCACATGGCTAGGATATAGTGGCTTTTATTAGTATTTTTGCAAATCTTCCTCCTTACCCGAAAAGAATGGCTGAATGAATGTAGGACTGTCAAGCCCTGCCTAAAATATAGATGAAGCAGATTAGTCTTCCAATAGCTTCATAGGCTATATTATGAAATCAGCCTTTCCCTTAGCCCACATTTAACGATTTAAAGGTTCATTCTGCTACCTGGGACTATATCATCAATAGTCCCTTTCCCACTTTGTGCTACCAGTAACACTCAGGGTGGTGCTCTTTTTTTTTTGTTTATTTGTTTGTTTGTTTTTTCCTGAGGCCCAGTTGGGATTCAACAGTTTTAATAAAGGTCATATTCAGCTATTAGGGCACTCAGCAGACAGCATGTCAGTCCAGGGCTTGTCTACCCTGGTTATATAGGATCCTTTGGGCAAGTTTGTAGCCTCTAAGCAGTCTTTAGGCCTCAGATTCTTTAGGGACAAGGTTATGCCAGCAAAAGTATTGCCACATTGGTTCACAGTTTGGGTGTGAGTGTCACTCAAATGTAGCACAGGAAGCTCCATGCCAATAGGCTGACTAAAATACTCCAAAGCCTAGAAGTCTGTGGGTAATTTAAAACCATGCAGCAGGCAAGTAATATTTTCTCAACATGTTGCTTTCTGTCAACATGTCCTAGGTGACTTCCCCTGGCAGAAGCAAGGAAGAGGGGAGACTGGTGGCCATGTTTGTGGCTGTGATGAATATTCGTTATAGGATTCCCTTTGAAGACTCTTCCTCACGTTGATTATTTCATCCATGACTGAAGGATGGATGAGATGAGAAAGCTGTTACTTGGTACAGGCTTGGCTTATAGCTTTGAGAACTCAGACAGCATGCCCCCCCAAAATGACAAAGAACTTCCTACCTTTATCTTTTTATGACTTTGCTTAGGAGGAAATTCTTACAGAGAACTGGCTGAGAGGGATGATCTATCAGCTTAAAAATATTGGCCATTATCCAAAGCTCTACCTTCTGACCCCAAGATCCTTTTGATCTCTGCCCTCTCCCAGTGTCAGACTATGCACTGAAATACACCAGGATGATAAGTGCTGGAAATGGAAGCTCAATCATTTCTAGAAAGACCATGCCTGACTTAGACATGATTTGAGTCTTCAGCTATTTCTGAGACAAACTTCTTTTGGTCTGAAGAGAAAGATGTCCAGAGTGATGGGGTTGAGGATAGACTTTTATGCCAATTTTGACACTCTTTCCTCTCTTTCCAGTTAATGTCTTTAGTGGCCATGACCACTACTACCCCACAGAGAACTAATTTCTTCTTTTCTTGGTGAAAGCCATTCCAGTATTGGAGTTTGGTTCTTCACACATTATTTTGCTCTATCAAAGCCATTCCAAAAGAAGTATTTATTGGAGCAGCCTGAACTTTTCTCTGGAAACAGTGAGTGCATAAACACTCTACATGAACCACATGTGGTTTGAAAGTGCTTATGATAGCATTCTACAGTTTAAAAAAATCAATAAACTCGCATTAAATATTGATGCTAAATTGTTTCCTGCCACTCTGTGTGTAACTGAGCTTCTGAAAAGATTATTCATTACCTATGATTGTTGCTTGCAGTCAAGATAACAATGAAACACTATAACTATTCCATCTAAACACATAGGCTAAGGCAGGTGTGTGGTGTTTTTGTACTTGCATAGAGTGAGCTCTCAATTACTTCACTAAAAAAGCAGTTACCAGTTGGCTGTAAGATTGCTTTATGCCAATTCAGACCTAAAATGAACTATAGTGAAATTTCTTTCCTTGTAGCTTTTTATCACAAATTCTGAACCTTTAAGTTCAGTTTTTATAAGGGCTGATAAAATAAAACTCTGACTGGTTTGTTACTTAAAAATAAACCCTTTTTACTCTTTTAGGATTATTCTAGGAGGAGCCATTTACCTCTATATATCATTGAAATTCACTTTTATAGATAAATATTAGCTTTTGAAAGAGTTAGAGTCCCAAATATAAGCACTTATGCCCCAGCTCTGTTTTTACTAGCTATATAATATTACCAGTAAGAACCTCATTTTACCTTTCAATGCGGGCCTTGGCTTTCTCTTATGAGAATTAGGAAAACTAACTATACTTTAGAGTTATCAAGAAGAGTAAATGGAATAAAATTTGCAAAGCACCTAAAATATAGAATTTGATACATACTAGGAGCTCAATTGTACTGATTACTTTCATTTCTATGCAGTTTAAAAGTATGTGTTTTATTAAAAAACTCAGGTCACAACACAATATGGCCACCACCTTTAAGCACTAATGGAAATTGAAACAGCTCATTGTGGTTTCTATACATTTTGTTCTCTTCTTTTAAGGGATCTATTTTTAGTTGAGTAATATCCACAGGGGTCCAGAAATTCCTTTGATTAGTGGTTGTTTGTTTTCTACTAATCTATATTTGATGCAGTTAATTTTGGATCTTACTCTTAAACATCATAATATATCATTGCATTTTGTGTTTTTTATTCTTGTTTGTTTTAGCTTTTAAGACAAAGGAATAAGATTCTTGCTTTTATTTTCATGGATTTGGACTTTAAAATGTTCCTAAGAAGTGGAATGAGTCTTTTATTTTTCTTGGTAAACATAGAGCCTAATATTAAAGTCACAGAATAAAATGAGGGGGAGTCTTATTCTGAGAAATTTACTGTGATATGAAAAATAAGGAGACTTGCTAAGCTTAAGATGACTAGGGTATATTCTATGGGTTCATATAAAACCCACAGAACAGAAGGGGTCCAGTACAAAGGGGATGATGGGAGCAAGATTTAGAGTACAGGATGATCAAGGAGAGAAAATTGAGCTCCCGTAGCCAGCTAGGAAGGGAAAATTCAGTGGAGGTGAAAAGTGTGAGATGTCTTTCAGTAGGAGCTTTGCTTAAAAATAATGGGGCCTGGAAAAGTCAGTGTTTCTTGAGACAATTCAGTTTCAAGATTATTCTGGAAGGACAATCAACACCACCCCATCCATATCAAGGTTGGGAATGGGGGGTGCTAGAAGGAAGCAGCAAATATCAACTAGCCAAGGTCCTGGTTTTCACAGATATGTTATATAAAGATGAATCAAAGAAAGCCCCAGGGAAAGAAGTCAGAAGGCCTCAGTACTCAATTCTGCCATTAACTAACTGGGATATTGGACAAGTCTTTAGTCCTCTGTAGGCTTCTGTTGCCCTATCTATAAAATGAGAGTTTTGAATGAGATGATCCTTAGGGGGCCTTCCAACTTTATCATCATTCAGTGTTTTCTCAATCCCAGAAAGTAAAAACATAGAGATGTGAAGTCAGGTTTGTTGTTATTATTTGTTTCTACCCCATCCTTTAAAGAGTAAAAATTGGGTTATTTCTATGTAAGAACCTTGGGGAAACATTGGTTATGTAGAATTCAGTAAAAAAAAAAAAAAATTAAATACTTCCCATCTCTACTTTGATATCTGCACAAACTGTTACTTTGCTACACTATCATGGGCTTGAACAGCATGGTTTTCTTATAACAAAATAAAATTTAAGTATGTAAGCTTGGAAATTTTTTAGAAAGATTTATCCTTGGACTAGGAGTCTGGATTTATCTGTGATCACAATTACAGACATGCTGAGGCCCCTCCCACTGATTCCAGCACTTCTCTGAAGAGCCCAGCAAATGTTCAAGTGTGAAAGTTCCCATAGGATCCTGATATTTTTTAACAGAATTGTGTTTTCAAAGCAAGCTCGAGACAACAGAAGTTACTGGGTTTAGTGTGAACCATCACATTCTGAGTAAACACACTCACCCTTCATCTCCCTTTTTCCCTATGGGTTTTGCTATCCATGTGGGAACTGCCCTTTAGTTTGGTTTGGAGGACCACCTTCTGAGCCAGAACCTTTTGGTTTAGAGGACCCCCTTCTGAGCCAGAACCCCTTGGAGATGTCAGAGCCCACAATAACTTTAATATTTGTCATTGCCAAGGTGTTGTTTGCAGGTGCTAACTTGCCCTTTGATGATTATGGTAAATATAGATGGAAAGAAAAAGACCGTCATTTCTTTCTAACTCTCCCACTAGGCCAAACCAAAGATACATACTTTGTTTGGAGTGACAAGGTGTCACTAGGCAGCTATAGCAGCAGCTGCTGCAGGACCAATGTCATGAAGCTATCTGACCTCAGGCCTGCTTGTTCAGGTCACATCCTACATCAGAATTCTGAAGTTCTGCCATACTGAGGGTGAACCATGCATTCTGGATTTTTCAGAATTCTCTTTTTAAGTGTTCCACTCCACTCATACTTATGTCCTGACTCTGGATTTAAAAATGTGGTTTCTCCATCTATTTTGTCATTGGCATGGCTGATATTTTCCATGTGTATGATGTTTTAACTTTGGACAACCCTAAACAATTGAATAATTACATCGTGTATATGTTCAAATTCTTTCTTCCTTCAGTGGTACACACTTGTGAAGTTGGAAGGTCAATAGAGAGTTTATATCTCTGTAAAATCCCCTTCCCATGCAGTCAAATGAGAATGGGAAAGATGCTTAAACTGTCTTCATGCTGTAATATCCTCTGACATTGACATTTGAGACACAGAAATGTGAGAGCTACGAGGAGCATTAGAGGTCATCCCACTCCACCTTTTACACATAGTCACTGAGAATCAAAAGAGGAAGTAATTCTTCCGGGCTAAGCATGAATTCAGTGGTTGAGATGGGGTTCAAAACTATACTCCTATTAAAACCTACTAATATTTACCAAACAAAAAGGAAAAGGTCCAAGAGATTAAGGAAACATAAGAATGACTTTAGGGCTTAAAAATCTAATACAAAAATGCTGTCTTGTCTTAAACGACTATTTCCATCAGGTGCAGATGAAGAAAATTGAACAGAGAGTTGTGTGTTCAGAGGAGATCAGACAAACTCACTGTTATGGATAGCACCCTCATACTGTTTAAGGAAATTGAGAAGAAACATGGGAAGGGGATTTATTTTTTCAGACACTGATAAAAACAATTCTGCTTCTGAACTAAATCATGGAAGACATAGGTTGTAATGGCAGGGAAAGTCAGAGTGACCCTACAGATGGGATGACAAGAGGGGTTAAATGACCCAAGCAGGTGACAAGAAGGGTTTTGAGGAGCATAAATAGGTTTGAGACTGAATCATTAACATGTAATTATGCTGTATAGTATATAAACCTTTAGCTATCACAAACAGTAGATGAATCCTTCAGGCAGCAATATCTAGGGTGGCTCACTGTATTACAAAAAGAGGCCTTATAGTGTAATAAATAAGAGTGGCGAGTGTGGAGTCAGACACTTGAATTTGTATCCTGGCTGTGCCTTACCTGTGACACATTGTTGATCTCTTATGAGCCTCATTTTCTTCATATTTAAAATTAAAGGAACATCAAAATTATTATCAATATTCCATATAATAACATCCCTTAATAATCAACTGAAAGTTAAAAGGTCCACAGAATTGAGATACAAAGTGATTTGACTCACAAGTGTGTCTGCTTTTCCTTGATGGAAGTATAAGAGCACTTTTATTCTCTGAACTGTACTTTCTTGAGCTACAAACTGATAATAATAATAATAATAATAATAATAACAAAATTTAAAACTGTGCCTAAAGATTGTTATCAAAATCCATAGAGATGTATGCATAGTATATGATCCATCAATGTAGTTAGTTATCAAATTCAGGTCATAGTTTCCATAGATGAAATGATAAATGAAGAGCCAAACCTAAAAGACCTGATATTCTTTACCCATTTCCTAATAGTAGCAGTGAAAAGATGCCAATATACTTACAAAAACATGACAGAGGCTTTTCTGTTGGGGTTGTCTAGGCTGGCTTAAGCCAGAAACCACTAAAATAATTAAAAATATCCCCTTCCTCTTTGGTTCACTTAGAGTTACCAGCATTCTAGCAGAATTGCTGGCTCCTCTGTGTGCTTCCCTGGCAATCCCAGTCTTTTCACACTACAGTCACACTAGCGTGGCCATAACAACAGTTATCCTGTGGTCCCATCAGGTCATGTCGATCGTGTTGACATGAATCACCTCCTAAAGTTTTGCATCAGAGAGCCCACTTATACTTCTGCTCATTTTGTTTTGAGTCCTAAGCATCAATAGAGTCCCTACTATGTGTAAAACTTTGTAGCTGGCTGAGTATAGGCACTCAAATATTTGTTGATGCATGGATTGATTGATTAGAGGGATTACTAAAGTTAGTAAAAAACTCTTTACCTCAAGGTATTGACAGTGAGTGAAGAAGTCTGATTCATACAAAGCTAGTTTGCAGTCAGAGTAACCTATGATAAAGGCTATATAAAAAGTGCCATTGGAACAATTTCCAACTGGAGAAACTGAGAAAGCAATTAGGAGAAGGAAACATTTGATATAGAACTTGGGGGCAAATTGAAATTTTAGCAGTCAAGAGAAAGAACATTTCAGTCACAGAGAACAGAGTAACTATAAAGAAGCAAAACAGAGCAGACCTTCTTATTGGCAAATGATAAATAGTGGTGTATGCATGTATGCATGTGTGTGTGTGTTGGAGTCAGATCATGGAGAGCCATGATATCCATGCAAATAATTTTGGTCTTCACTTTTATAAGTGATTGGAGATCTGGGGAAGATTTTGAGCAAAGGAGTAATAAAGTTGACTAGATGTTTGGGTTTTATTAGTAGACTAGTAGCCCTGCACATGAATCCATGCATCAGTAGCTCTCTGTGAGGCCTGGTCACTCCACACCCACTGACTAGAGGCTCTCCATGGCCCAGAGGCCCATCCATGGCTGGGCAAGAAATGCTTGCCTTGTCGCTGGGGTGACAACACAAGTGTTCCACACCTTGGCCTGGCCAGAATCCCATCCGCAGCCAGGCATGGAATACTTGCCTCATCACCAAGGCAATGACACAGACATCTCTCCTCCCCACAGAGGCTCTCTGTGGCCAGGGTGAAACGCTTGCCTCATTGCCACAGAGACGAAGCAAGCATTCCACCAGGCCGCTCACACTGCAGCTCTCTGTGGGGCTGAGAGGACTGGGCACTGCCATCTTGTGGCTGTGGGTGCCACCATCTTTGTGATAAAGTGATGCTTAATTTGCATATTACCCTTTTATTGGATAGGATAATTACACTTCAAAATTACTTAGATGCAAATTTCCCATCTAAGGCTGATGGGATCAGGAGAAAAATTAGAAAGTCACCAGAGTTTGTTCAGATTAATACACAATTGAGAATATCTTTGAGGAGAAAGTAGCTGACAATTTCTGGGAGCTGGTCTCCCAGACTAACCAACATCAGAATAATTCTTGATTTTTAAATTTTACATAACATTAGCTGTTAACATCAGGATTAATACTTCCTGCAGCAGAGATCACTGTTGGCAGGTGCCTATCAAATACTGGTATTCGGTTTTATTTGGACTGAGTTGGAAAAGAAGAGACTGCTTTCTATAATCCACCAGAGGTAATGCATTGTTTATATAGATGATAACACTGGTATGAATGCCATAAAACACAATTCCTGCCAGTTGTTTTAACTAGGTTTAAACATTTTTTTAAAGGGTCTTGTGGTCAAACAAGTTTCAGAAATGTTCATCCAAGAAAAGTCAAACTAGTTTCCTTGCTGCAGGAATTCTCAGAGCCTTCCTACACATCATTTTCCACACTTATTTGGTCTCAGAACCATTTCATTTTTGGATCAGTACATGCAACAATTCATTGGAACTCATATATCTTGGGTAATGCTATTGCAAAGAGCAGGATTAGATTCAAAACAGCATTTGGGGCTTGCATTTTATGGATCACTCATGATGGTGTTTGTTATTGAATGTTTGTCTCCTCAAAAATCATAATTTGAAACCTAATCCCCAATGTGACTATATTTGTAGGTGGGCATGAAGCGCCCCCTCCCTTTGATTACACCCAAGAAAAAGGTTACTCTCTCAATTAATTGGGAGCATATTGTATTAATAAGAAACCATTTATAGCCAAAACTGGTTTTGCTCAGTGGATAAAGTGTTGGCCTGCTGACTGAAGAGTGCCGGGTTTGATTCCTGTCAAGGACATGTACCTTGGTTGCGGGCAATCCCCAGTAAGGGGTGTGCAGGAGGCAGCTGATCGATGTTTCTCTTTCATCGATGTTTCTAACTCTCTATCCCTCTCCCTTCCTCTGTAAAAAAAATCAATAAAAATATTTTTAAAAAAGGAAGAAATCATTTATACTGGCACATCCTATTGGTATTTGTATGCATGTTCAGATCCTGGCCTTGCAAATCCATAGCTATGTGAGATTTGGCAAGTCACTTAAACTCTCTCAGCCTCAAATTCTCATTTGAAAATTGGGACAATCATAGCCTCTGCCAACAGGGTAGTTGTGAAAATCAACTGAAGTAATACATGTAAACCAGTGGAGTAGCTTAATCTATGCCACTTAATATTATAAGTTTACAATATAAGCTTATTGAGGAAAATAACTAAGCCTGATTCTCTTATGTGTCCCTGGAACCTAGCTAAATCTTCTGGCCCTGGCAGGAACTTATGTTTTTGAGTGAATTACATGTGATTGGTCATGCTTCCTCTCCTCTACCATAATGCCCAATTGTGAAGCCAGAGTGAAGTTACCCTACCAGCCTAAACATAGAGATCTACTTATGGTTCACCACTGCCTTTTAGTTTCAAACAAAACTGCTTTGAAGTTCAAGAATAAAATGAGTTCTAATTTTATAAATAACTCAGAAAAGAAAAAACAACTCATTAAAGCACAAATGAAATCTCACTATTGTACAATGTTTCAATCCTGAGTCATATAAAAATTAATCAAAATGTCTCCTTTTATATACAGTTATCTACATATTTTTCCTTTACTGTTACTGACATTTTTAAAGAGTAAATGTTATTCCCTTTATGATAAATTGATCAAG
Source organism: Lasiurus borealis (assembly GCA_004026805.1). Classification (NCBI taxonomy): domain Eukaryota; kingdom Metazoa; phylum Chordata; class Mammalia; order Chiroptera; family Vespertilionidae; genus Lasiurus; species Lasiurus borealis. The sequence continues at coordinate 13,144 of PVJN01009543.1, read as the reverse complement.
ACTGCCATCTATACATTATTTGGCTGAAATGCCACACACATTGTACTCCTACCACACCCACTAAAATCTAATAAATTCCTTCTGAGAAGCTACCATTCTCCTCAATCCAGTGAGCCTTTCTGGGGATGTGCATGAGCATAGGAATCCAGGTCAGAGGTCTTGTTTTCTGATATATAGAAAAATACAATTTCATTCTTACTGAGATAAATACAGATGTGTTTAAAGTAATAAAATCATATTTTAGTCATAAGCCCAAATATTAAAACCATGTCTGTGCTGGTTGTTGTCCAATTGGTATTTCCAGATAAAGCACAGGATGGCAAGTAAAATTTAAATATCAGAGAAACAATGAATACTATAAAAATACAAGTATGTTTCAAATATTGCATGGGACATAACTATACTATATTAAAAAGTTTTCATTGTTTATCTTATATTCAAACTTAATTGCATACCCTGTAATTTTATTTGCTACGTCTGACAACACTAACTCCAGTCCCCATTTACTCTCCACCTTTGGTCATCCAGCTCTGTGTCCTAGGGAACTAATCACAAATTGCAAAACTTGGGATCCCTTGTCCTCTGACTTTCATTTGAGTTTGGCCAATGAGATATAAGGGTAAAAGGAGAAAGAAGTCATATATTTATTCCCCCACCTCATGTTTCTGGCAGTGACTGCATTCAAAATTGGCTGTAAATCATGGGTGGTACTCTCTATTCCATGGCCTCAAGTTCTCTTCGGATTCTGGTAATCCCTTTTTTTTTTTAACTTGTCCCCTTGGGCTTAGGGATGGAAAAGCTATCCACAGTTACAGATTCATGTTGCTTCAGCCATCCATTATGTATCCTTAATCCTGCCCATCATTCTATAACTATTATCTTCATTCAGTTGTTTTCAACTAAACTCTTTGAATGTGTCATTTATTTCCAAGTTGATACTAGTACACTCTTGAAATGGCATAGGACACCTCCACTACATGAATTATTTTGGGTCCATTAAAGTAAAGAACTTATAAACCCAAATCATATTGTTTTTGAGCATAAAAAAATTTTATCTTGACTTCTAGAGAGTGTCAGCCTCACAGAGGCATAAAGCAGCCAGGTGTGCTCTGGGGACTATAAATAGCATAGTAGGTATATGGAAAGCATGTATTAGAAGATGTGAGCCGGAGAGATAGGTAAGAGGGTCCCATTCTGTAGGTTCTTGTGTGCTATACAGTAAATAATAATAATAATAATAATAATAATAATAATAAATAATAATAATAATAGGAAACATATGATTCTTAATGTGTACCTGGCACTAAGTGTGTGTGTGTGTGTGTGTGTGTGTGTGTGTGTGTGTGTGTTCGCACAGTAACCTCAAAATAGCCCTATGTGGTAAGTAACATTTTTACCCTTATTTTACAAGTGAGAAAACTGAAACACAGATTAAGTTCACGTAACGATTAAATGGCACAGCTGTGATTCAAACTCAGGCAACTTAGCTCCAAGATTAATATTTTTTAAATAATGGAAAGACTTTTCAACAATAAACAGTTTTTATGACCCTACAAACTATGTCTACAAGGAATTTACTAGAATGCCAACTTCATTTAATCCTTCATTTGTTAACACACACACCTCAATTGGTACTAGGTACCAAGTGAAATTCAATTTAATATTAATGTTTTTTAAAGATTACTGCATCTCATTTATTTATATGTGTAAGCTTTTACACTAGATTTTTACAAGCTGGTGAACACTGACAAATTATTTCTCCCACAGAACTATAACCACACATTCCAAGGCAGTATAACTATATGCTTGAACTAACATTAATACATATCAATATTTTATCAATTACATAACAAAACAAATTATCAATTATTCAAATATTAAATTACACAGCTCAAAAAGCATATAAAATATTAGATGTCTGCTCAATTCATGATCAGAAACTCACTTTTTTTGCAAGAGAGGGTGGCATAGAAAAAAATCACACTTCAAACAAAAATAAATTGGTAAACAACTTTAGAATGTATGAAAAATTCAAGAATTTCAGAATTTTTATGATTAAGCATTGTTTTAGCTACAACAAAGCATGTCTACCTTTTAAAAAATATTTACTAAAGAACATATTCTTCATGTTTCACACAGGACAAAGGCAACACTACTAAAAATACTGAATAGCCCCTCCCATTCTTTTGCCAGGCCTTCCTTATAAGCTGTACCCCAAGTGCAAACATTTAAATTAACTTAAAGCTTTTTGTCTTGAAACATAAGACATGTTTCTGTGAAATGTAGATTTTCACAAATGAGACTTTCCATAATAGCACAAAATAAAGTTTATAGAAAAACATTGAATAATAAATAATCGCTAAGAATTGATATATTAGTAAAAATAAAAATGTTGAACAAACCTAATGTATACTTATTTGAATGTGGGATATATAAACATAAAGTGAACAGGAAAATAACCATAGAGGCTCTACTTTCTGCTTGAAATGACTTAAGGGATAAACCACATAAGGTCCAGAGGCTTCATAGTTCCTGGTATTTTAGTTCTGTATGATACTAAAAATATAAAAGTATTGTGCTGGGCATTTTGACACCTAAACTTTCTAAATCTCTTATCTATATATATAAAACCCTAATGTGCAAATAAACTGAACATCAGAACAACTGGACAGCTGGTCACCTTGACATGTGCTGATCACCAGGAGGGGCACACACGGAACATGGCAGGCATAGGCCACAGCAAGATGGTGGAGCAGGTGAGTGGGAGCACCATATCAAGGTGAGGCACCAGTCATTGTCATTTTTACTAAAAATTCTTTGCTCCCATGTGCCACAGTCCCATCCAGTGCTCCAGTGCTCGTACCTGCTGTGGCACTGGAGCTGCCACTCACCCACTGCCGGTGCCCAGCACCAGCCCGATTACTCAGCACTGTCAGCAGGTATCAGTGGCAACTGCCAGCCCTAATCACCCCCTCAGGGCTTCCCCACCTCCCTCTGCTCATAAGGGGTGATCAGGGCCAGCAGCTGCCTCTCACACCCACTGCTGGCAATGGCCCCAATCACTCTGTGCCACCAGTAAATAGAAGTGGTGGCAGTGGGAGCGGGGCTTCTGGCAGAGAGGGGATGGGTGCTTCTGCAGCAGAGGCTGGGCGGGGGCACAGAGGATGTGTTGAGACCAACCCTGTGCCCACCACAGCTTCACAGCCCACAGTTCCTTTCAAGGTTCACAGATTCATGCACTGGGCCCCTAGTATATTGATAAGATTCTGGTATGGGAATAGATTTAAAGTCATAACTCAGTATTGCATAATTTCAGGAAAGGTCAATTGGTACAAATAATAAGCGCATTTTAAATGCTGAGCAGTAAGGATCTTTAGCTAAGTGTCAAAACAGATTAATCATAACTGAGCGAAGAGGCTATAATTCTATCAAGCTTGTGGCCGAGTATAACTGCTTTTCAATACTCCTATGGAAACATCACTAAAGTTATTCACCAAGCCAACATGTTGGCTAACATGTATGACAAACTAGGTCTTATCTCTAAATTCCACTTCCAAGGCAATGGCATCAAGCACCCATTTTATTGAATGCAACAGTGGTTTCATTCATTGGAGGCCATCGGAGTCTTTGAAGCGCAATTATATTTTAGGACAATATTTCTCCAAATACGGAAGTTGCTTGTTGTTAAAAGCTCCATGCTGCTTTTGTTTTATAAACTGTACTGCATCTTCATATTTCATTCCACCTTTGATTAATACTAGAGCAATAAGCACTAGAGCTTAAGGACTGCAACACAATAAGCATCAATACCACAACCAGGTTTTTCAGGAACCTTAATTTTTATAAGACTCAAGTAGTCATCAGTAATCTGGTTAGATGGTGGTGCACCATCACCAAAAGGCCAATCAAGAACATGGATTCCTTCTTTCTCCACAAGAGTAGTGTCCTAAGTTGCTTCACATACTCTTACTATTGTGGCAACCTCATACTTCTTAAGCTCCTCTATGAATTTGTTTAAGGTTGCTTTGGTTAGATTGTCATAAGAAATCTCATATTCTTGTATGTGACTTCCACAGGAACTGAGTGGTTCATTTGAGCTATGATAATTTAGTTAAAATAGATTCAGTAGGGCCGAGACCGGTTTGGCTCAGTGGATAGAGCGTCGGCCTTCGGACTAAAAGGTCCCAAGTTTGATTCCGGTTGGGGGCATGCAGGAGGCGGCTGATCGATGTCTCTCTCTCATCGATGTTTCTAACTTTCTATCCCTCTCCCTTCCTCTCTGTAAAAAAATCAATAAAATATCTTTAAAAAAATAGATTCAGTAGGGTTATGAAAGAATTTAAACATTGAATACAAAAATGATACAAAGAAATTGACTTTACTTCAATATTCTCTACTTGAATTTCCCAAAGCTTGGTGTGAAATTGTGAGTAATGGAAAATTAAATGAACCTCCTAACAAGAAGCAACAATTCTTCAACCTAGTAACACTGAGGCAATAAAAAGGAAGTGCACTGAGGCTTACCCCAACCCCGTCAAAACTCTTCTAAAATTCTCTGCAGATTTCAGTTCAACACTTCTGTGTCCAGGTTAACCACCCATATGGTGGTTTCTTGGTGGAGTAGTGATGAATTTCTATAGTTCACTTGTCTACAAAGAAGTTGTGCTGTTCCTGGTAATAATCTCCACTGCCCTTCAGAAACTCCATAAATATGTGACCAAGAATACCACAGAACTGAGCGATATGTTTACTCATGAAGATCGTGTCCTAATCATACAGCTGGTCCTCAGATCAGCAGCAATACCGATGTGGGCAGAGGTGGCAAAAGTTGCAGGGCAGAAGAGACTTTGCAAATGGCAGTGGAGACACCAGACTCTACTATGCCAAAGATTAATATTCTTTTTTTAAAATATATTTTATTGATTTTCTACAGAGAGGAAGGGAGAGAGATAGAGAGTCAGAAACATCGATGTGAGAGAGACATCGATCAGCCGCCTCCTGCACACCCCCAACCGGGGATGTGCCCGCAACCAGGATACATGCCCTTGACCGAAATTGAACCTGGGACCTTTCAGTCCGCAGACCGACGCTCTATCCACTGAGCCAAACCGGTTTTGACCAAAGATTAATATTCTTAACCACTATGCTGTTACTATGTTCCAGACATTGAGGAGATAAAGGAAAAACAAGATGAGATCTTTGCTCTCAAGGATAACAAAGCTTAAGGGGGAAACAATTGCAGAGACATGTACTGTATTTTTTGATGTATAAGATGCCCCCCTCACACACTTTTCCAGCCCAAAATTAAGAAATTAATATTTCAAACATAAAATAGAGCACATTTTTATTTAGTAATTGCCACAGGTAATGTTTACATATCAGTACTATGATATTATGCAGCCTCTCTTGCATCACTACTCTTTTCTTTATCACTATTAGTTGCAAATATATCAATTTCTTCCATTTCTATTGTATCACTGCTGTCTTCTGAGTCACTGTCTATATGGGTAAGATCATCCTCATAAACTGTTGGCATTTATTGAGCTAACTTTGTTCACGTTTTCATGGCCAACCCTTCTCACCTCATAAAATGGAAGCTCCATGTTGCCTTTCTTGTAAAATCAACAATGTTCATTTCACTTGCAAACATTCTTGTCTGACATTGAATCACCTTAGTTGATACATAAACCACTGTGGTACTGCTCCATAATCCAAGTCTTAAGCCTCTGATCCAAGTTTGCCCATTTTGCTGGTTTTCCTCTTAAGGCCTTCTTTTATTTATGTATTTATGTATTTATGTATTTATTTATTTATTTATTTAGCATCTTAAGTTGTTCTTTCTGTTTTCTCCACTGTCTGATTATATACGCAGCGGGAGAAAGTCCAAATTGTCTCTCTGCAGCTCTATGCCCATGCTCTTTTGCATAGCTGATTACATTCAGTTTGAATTTTGCAGAATAAGACAATCACTTACCAGTATTTATCTTTTTTTTTACAGCTTTATGGGCTCAAAATGCTGTTGTCACTGTGTTGCATTTGTGCATTCTCCACCTCCACCTCCAATTACGGCATCGGCTGATGTCAGTAACAATGAATGAGGCTCATGAGTGGAGGAAACCTGTTGGACAAGATATGGGCAACTATTCAGCCACAAGGCTCCCCTCCTCGGCTGACTTCCATGTATAAGACACCCTTAGATATTCAGTCTAACGATTTTAGGATAAAATAGCATCTTAGACATAGAAAAATATGGTATTTATAGGACAAGGCGATATTACAAAACCCTCTCACTTGCTTTAGATTTCTCTTACTTTAAGCCAGTCCCTTTTCATTCCCCCAAATCTTAGCTTGTTGACAATTCCTCTGACAGCCTTGTTTTCTGTTTACAATCTGGTGCCTGCCACTTTGAGCAGAATAACTTGCATGTGCTCGCTGGTGTGTATAGCTGACAGATCCCATGTTCTTTGGCCACTAGGCATTATACCACCTGCTCTTCCTGCTCCATACTCCAGTAAATCCTTCAGGTACACATCCCTGGCCCAGAACCACTGGCTGGCCAACTAGCTTCCTCCCCTGCGAGAAAGATATTTGTATATTTTCTGTTAACAACTAATTCCATAGGAACTCTTGTTACCATAGCAACAAAAAGAAACTTTTAGGCTCTAAAAGTGGGGTTCACCATGGCAGGTCACAGGCAGCTTCAGGGATGCCGTGTCTGCAAAGTCTAGTAAGGATTCTTGATTATAAATAACATAATTAATTTCTGATTGAGTTAAAAAGGAAAGGATTTATGGAAAATATGTTAGGAATCAATGTCAATGCTGGCAAACCAGGGTGTGACAAAAAGTAAGTGAAACAATGGTCAGAGTCCCAGCTAATTTAGGAATGGAGTATAGATGCTGGGTAGTCAACCACATCCCTTGCTACATAGTACATAATAGAGTGGTCCATTGTGGGCTTCCAGCTAGGTAAAACCAAATATAATGTGGAATGTGGGTGGTAGATAAAAATTGGCCACAGTAACTTGAAGGTTTCTTTAAGCTGAGCTGTTCAAGGATGACCTGTGACTGACAGGGATCCCCAGCCACAAGTGTCCATGTATCCTGACCATCTAAGTGAACCCCACTTGCTGTTGACATCGCCAACAACAGCAAGCCCTAGGGCCATGTCTCCTTCAAGGTGTTTGCAAAGTTCCAAAGACAGCAGAAAACTTCCGTGCTATGAGTTCTGGGGGGAAAGGATTTAGTTATAGAGGTTTCTGCTTTCATAGACTTATTCTGGGATTGATGTGCCATGGTGGTGACTTCACACACCATAATGGCACAGTTGGCAAGTCCATCTATGGGAGAAATTTGAGGATGAGAACTTCATCCTGAAACATACAGGTCCTGGCATCTTGTCCATGGCAAATGCTGGACCTAACACAAACAGTTCCATTTTTCATTTGTACTGCAAAGACTGAGTGGTTGGATGGCAAGCATGTGGTCTTTAGCCAGGTGAAAGAAGGCATGGATGTTGTGAAGACATGGAACGCTTTGGGTCCAGGAATGGCAAGGCCATACAGAAGATCACCACTGCTGACTATGGACAACTCTAATAAATTTGACTTGTGGTTTGTCTTAACCACCAGAACATTCCTTCTGTTGTTCAGGAGAGCACCCCTTCACCCCAATTTGCTTGGAATGCACTATAATCTTTGTCCTCTTGCCAGTTTATTGGGTTCCATCATTTCCTTACCCCTTCCCAGTGTAGCTGGATTGTGGAGTTGTTTATGATTAAAAAATACAAACTAAACAGTTGTCTGTCAAAAAAAAAGAATCCTGACTAGATGGTCTGAAAACCTAGCTTTGCATCTGATGATGCCTGTATGACTCTTTTCCCAACTCTGTGACATTCCTGGATTCTTGAAACAAATACTCTGAAAACTGACAGATTATTTTGAACTAAGAAAGCCACATTTTCCCACCCCAGTATTTCAATTAATTTAGGAATATATCTACTTTCCATTTCATTCTTTCCCCTCCTTTTTTCCAACATTGCTCCCTATGCCAGCCCACAATTAAACCTTTAGCTTAGATTTCTTTTCTCCCCCGGGAACTTTCTCTCACTGAGCACAGACTAAGTAAAATGGTCCTCTATCCCAGGGCCTTGAGATTGACTATTTTAGCACACTATTACACTGGTGTAATTTTACATTTATCCACAGGCAGCACAATCTCAGACATATGCCAAAAGAACTTCTTCACTGATACTGCTCCAAAGGCAATTGAAGCTAAAGAAAAAATAAACAAATGGCACTACATCAAAATAAAAAGCTTTTGCACAGCAAAAGAAACCATCAACAAAACAACAAGAAAGATCACTGTATGGGAGAACATATTTGCAAATGTTATCACTGATAAAGGTTTAAGCTCCAAAATCTAAGCCAATTTATACAATTTAATAAAAGGAAGATAAACAATCCAATAAAAAAAATGGGCAATGGACCTAAATAGAACCTTTTGAAAGACGACAGAAGGAAGGCCAAGAGACACATGAAAACATGTTCAAAGTCATTAACCATAGCCTCTTCAATAAATGGTGTTGGGAAAATTGGACAGATACATGTAAAACAATAAAACTAGACCACCAATTTATACCATACACAAAAATAAACTCAAAATGGATACAAGACTTAAACCTAAGATAAGAATCCATGAAATATAGAAGAAACCACCGTCAGCAAAATCTCAGACATATGCCGAAGGAACCTCTTCACTGATACTACTCCTAGGGCAATGGAAACTAAAGAGAAAACAAACAAATGGGACTGCATCAAAATAAAAAGCTTTTGCACAGCAAACTAAATAATCAACAAGACAACAAGAAAGCCCACTGTATGCGAGAACATATTTGCAAATGTTATCACTGATAAAGGTTTCATCTCCAACATCTACAGGCAACTTGTACAACTGAATAAAAAGAAGATAAATGATTCAATGAAAAAAAAAGGGCAATAGAATCTTTTCGAAAGAAGACAGGAGGAAAGCCAAGAGACACATGAAACCATGCTCAATGTCATTAATTATCCAAGAGATGCAAATCAAAACAACAACAGGATACCATATCACACCTGTCAGAATGGCAATCATCAACAGATCAACAAATGACAAGTGTTTGCAAGGATCCAGAGAAAAAGGAACCCTGGTACACTGCTGGTGGGAATGCATACTGGTGCAGCCATTGTGAAGAACAGTATGGTGTTTCCTCAAAAAGCTAAAAATGGAACTCCCATTTGACCCAGTAATCCCACTCCTAGGAATATATCCTAAGGAAATAGAAACATCAATCAGAATATATGGATATATGCATCCCTATGTTCATAGCAGCACAATTTATAATAGCTAAAATTTGGAAACAGCCTAGATGCCTGCCAGCAGATGAGTGGATCAGGAAACTATGGTACATCTACTGAATAGAATACTATATTGCCATAAAAAGAAAGGAATTCTTACCATTTGCAGCAACCTGGATGGAACTGGAGAGCATTATGCTAAGTGAAATAAGCCAATCAATGAAAGAAAAATACCACATGATCTCACTCATTTGTGGATAATAAAGAACATTATAAACTGATGAACAAAAATATAGATACAGAGGCAATAAAGCATCAAACAGACCGTCAAACTATAGTGAGAATGTTAGGGAAAGGTGAGGTAGATAAGAGATCAACTGAAGAACTTGTATGCATGCATATAAGCACAACCAATGGACACAAGACATTGGAAGGTTAGGACATGCATGGAAATGGGGGGAGCAATGGGAAGATATGTGCACATGTAACATTAATAAAAAATTAAAATTAAAATAAGAGTATATACCATGAGAGACAAAATGGTGGCTGAATAGATGGACATGTCCCAAGCCTTGTCCCATAGCAGATAGAATGAGCAACAAAATCAAATAACATCCATCCCCAATTGCAAAAGTAGACACATCTGGTGAGACAATTTGCAGCTGGGAAGGGGAGAGGACACCTGGAGAAAGGTAAAATCAGGGATCTGGGCTTGGGAGAACTGAGACCTCCAAGCCCAGAGAGTCAGAGGAAAATCGCAAGGCACAGAGGCCACATTCTTTGGGTCAGCCACAACATCTGTCTGTAGAAAGGTGGTCCACAGGACTGCTGGTGGCAAGATATTCTAGATCTGGGTCCACTGTCATGACAGACTGAGCCCATAGGAGGCATTCAGGATGGCTGCCAAGGCTGTGCAGTGCTGGGAGGAGAGGGGTTCGCAGAACTGAAGCTCTTTCCCCTCTTTGTGGTATTTTTTTTCTTCACTGAACCTAGTTCATAGGACCTTTTGGATATGGACACTCACCCGTGGCTAAAGGAATTAAACATAAGATGTGAAACAATAAAAATACTAGAGGAAGCCAGAGGCAGCAAAATCTGAGACATATGCCGAAGCAATTCCTTCACCAATACTGGTTCTAGGGCAATGGAAACTATGGAGAAATAAATAAATGGAACTGTATGGAAATAAAAAGCTTTTGTACAGCAAAAGAAACTATCAACATAACAACACTGCATGGGAGAACATATTTGCCAATGTTATCACTGATAAGGGCTTTATCTCCAACATTTACAGGGACCTCATACTTTATACGTACTACTAAAAGTCTGTCTCTATGGCTCTACCCTTGACCTTCTGCACTTAATCTTCCATTCTTTTCCTTCCCAGGCTCCTGACTAGCTAATAAAATGACTTGCCACTGTTGATACATCCATATACATTCTGACCTTAAGATTCTAAACTTTGCTGTACACATAATGTAGATGACTAGATGCATCTCCCTAACTCTGCCCAATATGAACATTTCTTCTTACAACTATCAATTAAGGCCACCTTTGAATGCAGTTGTACAACAACCTATTTGGTTGCCCTACATACCAAGATGACCCAACTATGAGCTAATCTTGGCCTTTTCCCTACTCCATTGGCCATAAGTATGAATAGAGGGAAAGGAGCTGGTGTCATAATAGTAAATAACATGGGAGTCTTGGAAATCTGTTCATTCAGTTTACTTGCCCTCCTCATGCCCAATTCCAGATGTACCACTTCCAACTTATGATGAACTACTTGGCCTACCCAAACTTTAAAATTAATAGGACAGATAGAATGCAGTTCCTGATATTATGCTCTCTGAACACATAATAATATGGCCACTCAGTGTATATACTATATAATAAAAGGCTAATATGCAAATTTTTCCCTAGACCAGGAGTTTGACCAGGAGGCAGTGCAGCCAACCGCCCATGTCCCCTCCCCGTGGCCAAGCTGGCCAGAACCCACCCATGCACAAATTCATGCACCAGGTCTCTCTCTCTCTCTCTCTCTCTCTCTCTCTCTCTCTCTCTCTCTCACACACACACACACACACACACACACACACATGCTGAGTGACCAGATTATTATGGCCAGATTATTATTATGTGTTCAGAGATCATAATAATCTGGCCACTCAGTGTATATTTGCCTTCACTAACCTTAACACACTTCTAGCCTGGCCAGTGTTGCACAATGGTTGAGCATGTACCCATGAACCAGGAGGTCAGGGTTCAATTTCTGGTCAGGGCACATGCCTAGGTTGCAGGCTCAATCCCCAGTGGAGGATGTGCAGGAGGCAGCCAGTTAATGGCTCTTTATCATCCATTATTGATGTTTCTCTCTGTCCCTCTTCCTTCTTTTCTCTGAAATCAATAAAGAAAGCATAATTAAAAAGCTATATTTCTGTAAGTGTTGAAAGCTCAGGCAAAAATTTAGGAGAATATAGGATTTCAAAAATACAGACACTTATTTATTTTCAATAGTATACAAATAGTGAATGTAAATCAATAAATCAACAAATAACACGTGCTCTGAGGATGTGGAGAAACGGGAACCCTGGGGCACTGTTGGTGGGAATGCAGAATGGAGCAGCCACTGTGAAAAACAGTATGATGTCTCCTCAAAAAATTAAAAATGGAAAAGTGATTCCCCCTTCTAGGAATATATTCTAAGATTCTGGAAAACACCAAACAGAAAAAACATATGCACCTAAATGTGTATAGCAATATTATTTACAATAGCCAAGATTTGGAAATAGCTCACGTGCCCATCAGAAGATGAGTAGATTAAAAAGCTGTGTTACAGCTAACATGGCTGTAACTAAGAAGGAATTTTTACCCTTTGAGACAGCATATATTAACCTAGAAAGTATTGTGCTCAGCAAAATAAGGCAGAGAAAGACATACACTACATGATCTCAATAATAGGTGGAATCTAATGGACAAAATAAACCGACAAACAAAACAGAACCAGATGCATAGATACATGGAACAGACTGACAGATGTCATAGGGGAAGGGTGTTGGGTGGGACTAGGTAAAAGAATATGAAGAGATTAGCTAAAGAACATACATGATAGAGAAAACAGTGTGGCGAAGGCCAGGAGAGGAGGATGTAGGGGTTAGGTGGAGGTGAGCAAAGCAGGGGATGGGAGAGGAGAAATGAGGGACATCTGTAATAGTGTCAACAATTTTTTAAAAAGTTTTAGCAATTTAAAAATTTGTTTCTACAAGTAAATTGGTACTTGAATTCTACATGGGATTAGGGTTTCTTCATTAAGCAAAATTAGAACAGAGTTTTCATCCCCCAAAAACCTTATTCTCTAATCTGTCATTAAATCTGGACATTACCTGGAAATATCATTTTGATAACATATATGGTAGCCTTTATAGCAAGCATGTCAAACTCGCAGACCACAGGCTGCATGCAGCCCACAAGGAATATTTTTGCAGCCCAGTCAATATAATGGTATGTAAGAAACATTTTAATAAAAATTTAATTTTTACAATATCCTCTTACACGTAATTATTAATAATGAACTACAACATTTGCTAATGACTGATAACTATAATCGTGTCGAATTCATTTCCCTTACATACCTTATGAGCAGGCACACCATTTCTCTCCACTAATACTAGCAGTGAATATTTTAGCAGCCCTTGTCATTAGTCTTATGTTAACTTGTTTGGTGTGCGCAACAGGAAATATTTTGCTTTCAGAGAACAAGAAAAATAGGTTTATTTGTGTTACACTTATTAATTTGTGCAGTTATTCAGT
>PVJN01009542.1:0-60709 GCA_004026805.1 Lasiurus borealis | reverse complement strand
GCATAAAGGTAGAGTTGAGTTGGAGTAAAATTATGCTAAAGGAAAGATGAAAATAGAATGTATAACTCTAATCCCAAATAAAATAAAGAGAAAACAAAATGACACTTGTTTTTTTTCCAAAAAGGTAAAGTACTAGTAATAATTAATAATACTAGTTTAAAACAAAAATGTAATAATTAAAAAGGTAAAATTAATTGAGATGGAAAGAAAAAAATAGTCTTTTAATTAAAATATGTAAAAATGAAAAATTTTTAAAAATTTTTTAAAAAGGAAAAAGAAAAAAAAAGAAATAAAAATAGAATGGTCCTTCACTTCCACTATTATTCTGCTTGGCACTCCTGTTTCTAAGTAGGGAAGGTATTGCAGTTCCCTGTGTTCCCCTCTTGGTGTTTTAATTTCTTCATTCTTTTGTGGTTATGCGATTGTCAATTTGTGTGTCATCCACTGGGTGGCAGTGTTTCAGATCTGATCTCTTAAACAAAGCACAGGACCTCTCTAGGCTGTGCTCAGATCTTGCTATTCTGTGGTTCTCAAAGCCAGTTTGTGGGGATTTTGCAGCCGGGACAATGTATTAACCCCCAGGCTGTCCCTCTGCCCCAGAAAAAAAATGAGTCGTTTTCCAGAGCTCCCCTCTGTCAACAGCTCAAAGAGTTTGCCTCCACACTTAGGGATCACGCCCTGACCACCTCTGTGGACCTCTCCAGAGGCAGCTTTCCCGCAGCCCAGTTCCCACAGTGTGCATGTCTCTGTTTTGTGGGGGTAGGAGACCTCACCCTGTCCCAGGCGAAATCTGACCCTTCGCGCGGCGCGTGGATCTCCGAATCCACCGCCCACGCATCTGAGTCGTCTGGAAAGCCGTGCTCTGGGTTCCCCGCTGCTCGGTGGGTGCCTCCGTCAGCCGCAGCTTTCAGACCTCTGCAGACATCCACCTCCCTCTTATCCCAGGCGAAATCTGACCTTTCCGTGTGCTCTGTGGATCTCTGATTCCGCCGCGTGTCTACACAGATTAGAGAGCGGAGTTCTGGGTCCCCGGGTCCCCGGCTGCTTGATGGGTGCCCCAGCCGCCGGCTTCAGACAGCCAAAGACATCCACCTCCGTCTGCAAGAAGGCGCCGTCTCCACGTTCGCGCTGGTGGCTGCAGCAGACAAAAACCCAGTGGCAGTGGGTCTGCCTGGCCGGGAGAGCCCTCGTCCAGCAGTTCCCGCCTTCTCCTGGAGGATAACTGACTCTTAACTTGACAACAAACACTCCCAGTCCGACTCTCAGCCGCTCTCCCTCTGCCCAGCGACAAAGCTCCAGACGCATCTGTCTACTCCACCACCATTTTCTCTCTGCCCTATGATCACAATAGCTGTTTTCATTTTTATGCTTTTAAAGGGTGAAATACATTGTTGTTTTATTCTGTATTTCCCTGATTTCTAGTAAGATAGACCATCTTTTATATGAATAGGGCTTCTTTTGTGAATTGTTACTTTAGTCTTTGTCCATTTTTCATGACTTCATACATCTTTTGCCTACTAACATGATTATTATTTATATAAGATGAATATGAAACCTTTATGCATTCTACATGAGGCTTATATTCTTTGATATATAATTAATATGATCAAATCCTTTACATTCCTACTATATTAGTTTGCTAGTGCTGCCTTTGCATTTCTCTTATTTATTTATACACTCTTCTAGGTGCTGGGGAATAAAGCAGTGACCAAAAGAAGCAATATTCCTTCCCTTATGAGGCATCACTACTAGTAGGGTGAGTGATACAGACAAATGGCAAAATCTATATAAAAATGCTTACATGACTGTTCGACTATTCGATCAGTGGCTTTGACACTCACTGACCACCAGGGAGGAGACGCTCAACACGCAGGCATGGAAACATTAATCTCAGAGAAAAGGGTGGGGGGAGGAGGATGGAAAGAGATTAACCAAAGATCTAGAGGCCTGCACCAATGGTGTCCCTCAGCCTGGCCTGTGGGGATTGGGCCAAAACTAGTAGTTCGACATCCCTCAAGGGGTCCTGTATTGCGAGAGGGCTCAGGCCAAGCCGAGGGACTCCACCAGTGCACAAATCCATGCACTTAGTTTCTAGTAAAGAAATAAATATATTATAATAATATTATTATATAGGACAATGGTCGGCAAACTCTTAATCAACAGAGCCAAATATCAACAGTACAATGATTGAAATTTCTTTTGAGAGTCAAATTTTTTAAACTTAAACTTCTTCTAAGGCCACTTCTTCAAAATAGACTCACCTAGGCTGTGGTATTTTATGGAAGAGCCACGCTCAAGGGGCCAAAGAGCCACATGTGGCTCACGAGTCGCAGTTTGCCGACCATTGATATAAGGTATAGAGACAGTAGAAACAGGGCACGGGAAAGGGATGGAGAGGCTGCTATATGATACAGCCTATTCAGGAATGACTTTCTATGATGTATTGACGTTGACCAGAGACTTGAATGAACTATTAGAATGTTATAGAATATATGGGGTAAGAAAATTGCAGACAGAGAAAAATGTGGGTGCAAAGGTCTTAAAATATTAGTCTTCTTAGCTTTGTTTGATGAAGGAAAGACAGAACAATACTAGCTAGAATGCAGAGAGAACACACTGTGGAATGTGTGTTATAGTATTAATTCAAATGATGACTTTTTCATGGAGTTCACAAAGAACCTCATCAGGTGTCATTATCACATGCAGGTGGTATCTTCACAGCTCATTTCTCCTCTTGGAAAATTCTGTTAATCAAGATAAAATCTGCTGAATCTAAAACATTTTCCTTAAGTTCATTTTATGTAATATAATTATTACTATTATATTTTTGTCTGCTTATGACTGATATAGTTCCTATATCTCTTTCATCTTTTTAACATAATTTTAGATTTATTTATATAAATTGGATATAGGTGGCATTAGATTTTATTTTTTATAAATTTTGGAGCTTTAGCCTTCTTAATGATGGTTTTTTAAAACTCTCACTTATAGTACTTATTGACATTAGATTTATTCCAATTATGTTCTGTTTTTTATATACCATGATTTAATTCTTTTCTTCTTTATCTCTCTGCCTGACTTTAACTGATGGAAATTATTTATTCCATAACTTCCATCATATTTTACTGTTTTCAATTTGTTGTCTTTGTTCTTTGTTCCTCTATTTGTGTTCCACTTTTTTCCTGCCTATTGTGGATTTAATTGAGCATCTTATATGATTCTATTTTCTCACCTTTCTTGTCATAATCAATTATACTTTTAAAAATATTTTTACTGGTTTCCTGAGAGTTTCCAATTAACTTTTATAAGTAAATCCACATACATTTTTAAATAATCTTCTATTACTTGATGTGTAGTGTGTTTCCTATATTAACAAAATAATTCTAATTTCTCCATTTCATCCAATATATCATTGTTACCATTCATTGTAAATAAGTCTACATAAGCATATGCATGTACATATGTATATATACATATATGATATGTGTGTATGTATGGATATATGTTTGTGTGTGTACATGTGAATATGTACACATATAACCATATACATAATGTAACATAGAGTTGCTATTATTATTTTGAACAGATTTTATTAGATCAATTGAGAATAAGAAAAATAATTTTTTTACTTTATTCATTCTTTGATATTTTTCTTTATAGATCTGAATTGCTGAACTATATTGTTTTTCTTCTCTAAAAAATTTAATATTTCTTGAAAGAGAGGTTTATGGGCAACAAATTCTCTCAATTTTCATTTGTCTGAGAAAGTTATTATTTCACCTTCACTTTTGAATGATAATTTTGATGAGTACAGAGTTGGTAGGGGGGCGGTATCTCTCAATGCTTTACATATTTTATTCCACTCTCTTCTGATTTACATGGTTTCTGAGAAGTCAAATATAATTCTTACCTTTGCTCTTCCATAGGTGTTTATTTTCTCTGGCTTTCAGGATTTTCATTATTTTTGATTTTTTGTAGTTTGAAAATTATATGGTTAGGTGTAATTTTTTGGCATTTATTTTGCTTAGTGCTCTCTGAACTCCTGGATCTTTGATTTAATGTCTGCCGTAATTTAGGAAAATTCTGAGTCATAAATGTTTCAAATATTTCATCTGTCCTTTCTCTCTTTTATGTCCTTCATTAATTCCATTACACATATGTTATACCTTTTGTAGTTGTCCCACAGTTCTTGAATATTTTATTCTGTAATTTTTTAATCTTTGTTTTTTTTATTCTAGTTTTGGAAGTTTCTATTAAATTATCTTCAAGCTCAGAGATTATTTTCTCAGCTGTGTCCAGTGTACTAATAAACCTATCAAATTCTTTATTTCTGTTATGGTGCTTTTTGTCTATCTTTTTGTTATCATTGTTTTGGTTCCTTTTGGGGATTTTCATCTTTCTAATTACATTTTCCATCTGTTCTTACATGTTATCTATCTTATCCATTATCAACATATGAATTATAGCTGTTTTACATTTCAGATCTGATCATCCCAACACCCTTGCATGCCTGGTTTTGATGCTTTCTTTATCCCTTCAAATTTTGTGGGGTTTTTTTTGCCTTTTACTAGGCCTTGTAATTTTTATTGATAGCTATACATGATATACCAGATAAAAGAAATTGCTGTAAATAGGCCTTTATTAATGTGGTGGTGGGGTGGTATAGAAAGCATTCTATAGTCCTATGAGTAGGTATCAGTCTTTAAGAGCCTATGCGCATGGACTATGAATTGTACATGTTTCCCAGTTTCTTTCTTCTTTCTTAGGTAGGAGAGGATGGCTGGAGAAAGATAAAATTGAGTATTTCTCTTCTCCCAACCTAATTAGACTCTGATAATATCCCAGCAGGTTACATTCTTATTAGCTAATTTCTCCTGAGGTCAGGCCTTGTTATAGATAGAGTGCTCAGGAGTATTACAAAATGTTTCATTTTCCCTACCACCTGCTGGAAGCACAAGGACATTATTCTCTAGTATTTACTGTAAAAACTTAAATTTCTGGAAGTATAACTCACAAAAAGTCTGGGGGCTTCCAATTACTGAGTCTCCCTGGAGTTTTTAACTCTCAGACCTGTCCACTCTGAGCCTCTAGCAATTTTTCAAACATGATTCTGATTTTCCTACCAGAAACTGGTTCCCACAGCTCATGAGTTTGTCCTCATAAATTGTAATTCTCTGTATTTGCCTGTTGGTCTCCAATTTTGTCTTATTATCTTACTTCTTTTATGGCTCTAAGAAGAGTTCTTAATTTTTCGTCTTTTTTCAGCTTTTTACTGGTTTTAGGACAGAGTGTTGATCTCCAATTTTCTTATATGTGAAACTAGAGTTGATACCATATTTTACATCCTCAGATTTAAGAGCCTATTTTAAAGCGTTGATTAAAAGTTCTCTCCTGACAAGGTAGGTTTGTTAATCATGAACCTAAGATTCCAGAGAGAACATAGAAATGCGAGGGACAGAAGTAGTTAACAGTTGTGTCAAGCAGGAAAGGAGTTTTTAGTTTGTCAAGATGCTGGAAAGTCTTGAAATTTGGGGTTATCTTGGTCATCCCTACATATCTCCATTAGAATTTCCAGGCTATCGCTGAGACTGGTTTGGCTCAGTGGATAGAGCGTCAGTGTGCAGACTGAAAGGTCCCAGGTTCAATTCTGGTCAGGGGCATTTATCTTGGTTGCGGGCACATCCCCAGTAGGGGGCAGTGTGCAGGAGGCTGCTGATCAATGTCTCTCTCATTGATGTTTCTAACTCTCTATCCCTCTCTCTTCCACTCTGTAAAAAAAATCAATAAAATATATTAAAAAAAAAAAAGAATTTCCAGGCTATCATTCTTTTTTTTACAACCAATGTTTTAATAGTCTCATAAGAGCCCATGTAATATTTCAAATTAAAATAGTATAGCTTAGCAATTTACAAAATTACATTATTATTGATTTTTAAATTATTCCAATACTGTGATAGCAATATTAAAAAGTTTTTTAGGCCCTGACTGGTTTGGCTCAGTGGATAGAGCGCCGGCCTGTGGATCAAGGGTCTCAGGTTCTATTTTGGTCAAGGGCATGTACCTTGGTTGTGGGAACATACCCAGTAGAGAGTGTACAGGAGGCAGCTGATCGATGTTTTTCTCTCATCGATATTTCTAATTCTCTATCCTTCTCCCTTCCTCTCTCTAAAATAATCAATAAAATATATTTTTTAAAGTTTTTTAGATAATATGATATCTTTCTCCGACTGGCTTATTTCAATTAGCACAATGTTCTCAAGTTCTATCCATGATGTTGCAAATGGTAAAAGTTCCTTTTTATTGCAGCATAGTATTCCATTGTGTAGCTGTACCACATTTTTTTAATCCATTCATCTGCTGATGGGCACTTAATTTGTTTCCAAAGCTTAGCTATTGTAAATTGTGCTGCTATAAATATATAGGTGTATGTATCCTTTCTGACTAGTGTTTCTGGTTTCTTGGGATGTAGTCCTAGAAGTGGGTCAAATGGAACACTGGGGCAATGGGAGATTGCCTGGGGTGGGAATGGCTGGGAAGGTGTTCAAGTGGGGAAAAAGGAGACATGCGTAAAATTTTAGACAATAAAAAAGAGGGCTGAAATAAATGAGTAATTGTTAACAAAATAATAGAACATTTTAATAAAAATATTTTTTCTTGAACATTAACTTACCAGACACTGCATAACTGCAAAATTTAATAAGTGTAACCTAAATAAACGTATTTTTCTTGTTCTCTGGAAAAAAATGTTTTTTAGTAAAGTCTCATAAGTCCCTTGTTTGTTTTTAGTCTTTGATTCTTTAGTCATGATTTGAGCCAGTAATTTAGAACATTGGGCTTATCAACTGTTTCTTTAATCTCTCTCCAATATAGAGTTTTATGTCCCTTATATTGTTCATAAGCAGTGATTACAAATTCTCAGAAGCTTTGTTTTCAGTCTATACCTTGCCCTAGGAAATTACACTTGATTTTTCAATTAACTATTTTATTTCTGTCTGTTATGGGTTACCAGAGTTACATGCCAAATATTAGTGAGATTTTTACTAATGTCAAATAACAAATTGTTAAGTCTCATTTCCTTCAAACTCTGCCTCCTGAAACCACTATTGGTACCAATTCCTATATTAGTGATTTTTTTTTATTCCAAATGGCAAAACCCATTAAATGTAGCTTAATTAGAAAATTAGTTCATTTACAGACTTTATGACAGACAATGCCAGACAGTCATGTTCAGAGGCAATGTAATGAACTACTTTGACAAATTATATTATGGAAGCAATTCAATGAAGTTTGGCTGCTTCCACCCAAAAACATAGTCGCTAAACTGTATCTGTGTATTCTGAGCACTTAAAGTTTAATCTCAATCTCTCACTCTCTCTTTCTCTCTCTCTCTCTCTCTCTCTCTCTCTCTCTCTCTCTCTCTCTCTCTCTCTCTCTCTCTCTCTCTCTCTCTCTCTCTCTCTCTCTCTCTCTCTCTCTCTCTCTCTCTCTCATCTCCCACCCCCCACCAACCCCTTGTAAGACCTGTCCACTCGTCTTACAAGAGTGTATCTCAATGGGAGAGCCTGTATCAGATATCTGAATGAAAGGAAGGCTGGAGAGGTAAGTTTGGGATTTCAGGCTTGAGTATACATATTCAGAGACAAAAACTCTCCAAACAGAGAATGGATGTGCAGAAGGTTCAAAGCAGCCAAAAAGCATACTTGTCTCCATATCACTTTCAACACAGAAATAATTTATTCATGACTTCCCTGTACAACTCTCCCTATTCTGCATTCCTAGAGTTTGTAGTGACCTTTTCTTTTTTCTTGTTGAAAAGAACAAGATAAGAATTCATTTTAGTTCTAAGATTGTTTACCATATTTATCATATTATTTGTTACAGTAAGTACATTTTTTTCCTGTGGATCTTTTTGACATTTTAAGACTTCCCTAATCCATTCTGGCTTACTGCTCAGCTGCTTTCCTCAGATTTCTTCCATTTGTTCTTGTGATTTAGTTGCCCTGTTTCTTGGATTCTGTATACCTTCTTTCTTGGATTTCTTCTGCTTTTATAGATTGCAGTCTTGATTAATTTTTTCAGAAAGAGTACATGAAGGAAAATTTTGAGTTTGTCCATCTCTCAAAATTATTTTATTTCTC
The DNA here is from genome assembly GCA_004026805.1 of Lasiurus borealis. Taxonomy (NCBI): domain Eukaryota; kingdom Metazoa; phylum Chordata; class Mammalia; order Chiroptera; family Vespertilionidae; genus Lasiurus; species Lasiurus borealis. The sequence goes on along the minus strand of PVJN01009542.1, from coordinate 52,571 downwards.
TCTTTAACTCAATGAAAACTTTAGCTATGTATAGAATTCTAGATTCAAAATTCTTTTTCCTCAGAGCAGTGAAGACATTGGTCCATTTTATTCTAGCATGTAGTTGATTGTAACTGTATTGATTATGATAATTCTTTTAATTTCTTTGGCAGTACCCTATTTATATAATAAGGCAGTTACAGTATTGGCTATCATGCTATGGTTTTAACTGCCAAATAGTATTTTATTGGGTGTGAGAAAAAGAAGTGATGAAAAACTCCCACTATAAAAATATTTTTTAGTAGTAAATATACTGAGTTCCTGGAAAGATAGAGAGACAAACAGAATGCAAAAGAAATGATAACAGGAGAGTATTGTATATTGATTTCACATAACTTTTACCATTCACTATCTCACAGTTCCTTCCCTTCTTTTTCCTTCCTGGATACTGCCATCCCTCCTTCTTCCAGCACAAAATACCACATTTCTCATAGCAAATATAGAGTCCACTCTGTATTCTTCTACTGGGGTCAGTGCTTCGTTAGGAATTCTGAGTTCAGCCAGAGAAGCAGATCCAATAATACTTATTTTATACACATACATACCTACATATGCATGTACACATACACATACATGTACATACTTGTGCATGTACATATACATATACATTTGTTGCAGATGATTAACCAGAGGGCTGGCTAAGCAGAATTTTTAAACCATGCCTGTCTCAACATCTAATATTGGAGCTTGAAGTCCACAGTCAGGCAACAAGAGAAAATTATGAACATGAGCTGAAACCCCATGAGAATGAGCTGAAACTCCATGAGGGTGAACTGAAACTCTTGTCCATTCTTGTTGAGTGAAAAGATTATCCTGCAGAAGCAGCTTTTTTCTTGCAGAGTTAAATATACTGCAAAAATTTCTTGGCCCAGGAATCAGAAAAACTGAAGGTAAAACTAGAGAAGGTAGAATAATTGCAAGTCCAAATGCTGCTTCAAGATTTTGAGATGAGTCAGTCAGCAACAAAGTGGGTCAATGACAAAAATGGTTGCTTCCTTTCCTGATTCTTACACATGTTACAAGAATCTCATTGCTCACCCTAATTAGAAATTGGAATTCTGAGTTATGTCATATTCAAACTAACCAAGTGACACATTTCAAAGCTGTCACAGTTCCCAAAAATGATAAATTATTTACCCTGAAATCTTATCCACCACAACTAGGAACATATCATCAGCAAACAACCCTTCATATGATCTCTCCACAGGCTTAGCAGAATGAGTTAAGCAAAATATGAACCTTAAGGTAACAATGATAGGGTTTTATATATGGATTTGTTTAATGCTGGCTTTTTCAATAATTACCAATATAAATAATTTTTGTTTAATTCTAATTTTTATTAGTAACTTCTGAATCATATAGTAAAACCATAATGGTTAACATATGCAAAGTTTTTCTCCATTTTATTGTCTATGTCAGAATAATCATCGTTTGATTGGTCTAAAAGTGGCATCCACTATTACCAGAAATTGAAAATCACTTTAAATTATAATCTGTTACAATACCAATCCTGATTTCTCATACTCCAATGGTGTCATAAGCACCAAGACTTTATAGAAGCATTAATAATGAAACTCACAGCTGGGTTTTGTCAACACAATCAAAGACTAATGAAAGCCAATTAAAGCTGAAAGCAGTGGTTGGAACAGTTCTGGAATCATTCTGCTGCTGCTCATATAGGCAAGGCCATTACATGGTACTCCAACTGTATAACCCAAAATGGAAGGGAAATGAAATTCAGCTGGTTTCTAAGAAACACATAGGACCTGCTGAAAGCATTATATACAAGCTAGTGGACACCATCTATCACAAATGGTAAGCCATTTTTTATTAAAACAAAGGACTTGACAGATAAAGTGCTAAAATACTATCTATATAAATAAAAGTCTAAGCAACCATTATGGCAGAACAACCAGAACAACCGGTCACTACAATGAGCACTGATCACCAGGGTGCAGATGCTCAACACAGGAGCTTCCCCCTGGTGGTCAGTCTGCTCCCCCAAGGGGAGTGCTGCTCAGCCAGAAGCTGAGCTCATGGTTAGAGAGTGCAGTGGTGGTAGTAGGAGCCTCTCCTGCCTCAGCAGCAGCTCTAAGGAGCAACAAGCCAAGCAGTAAGGAGCAGTGAGCAGGTGAGTGGTAAGGAGCAAAGGATCCTGGACTGCAAGAGGGATGTCCAATTACCAGCCTAGGCCCAAATCCTGGGGATGGAGGGGGAGGGGAGAAGGGTTAGGCCTACCAGCAGGTGAATATCCCCCAAGGGTTCCCGGACTTCAAGAGGATGCAGGCTGGGCTGAAAGACTCTCTTAACCCCTCCACCTCTCCTCCAACCCATGCATAAATTTCGTGCACCAGGCCTCTAGTTCTTTAATAATGAGATGGAACTGATACTTTGTTCAATTTATAAATCAATTTGTTCAGAAGCTATTTTTTTTAAGTATTTCAATGCTAATCACTTTAGCTTTTTGAAAGGTGCCTAAATCTCCAATGTTTTAAAATGTTCTTAATTTGGAAGAGGCTGAATTTACAGCAGTGAGTGTGGAAAACTAAAATATAATCTCCTATAGATAACACTATCATTGAAATAGATACATCCTCATTTTAAGGTCTTGACTTATCACATCTTGCATTGGTTTCCACAGCATGCATTCATGCACAAACACACACACACACACACACACACACACACACACACAAATTAGATAGATTTAATTATACAAAAAGTAATGTATGCTTTTACCAAAGTGATATAATAGAATAGTTTCTTGAGAGAGAACTATTTTAGTTGGTATTATCAAGCTAAATTTCTTAGAAAATTTCATTGAATAACTTAAAATAATATATTCAGGTAGGAGAGAATGTGTCAGCAAACCAGGTGTTGAGCCTCATTAAAAACATCTGACTGAAAGTGGGAAATAATATATTCTCCCCCGTCAGACTAATTAGAAATTATTATGTATTATTTATTTCAATGCTTTTAATGGATACTCTGTCTTATGAACTAATGACTGAAGTGGATGTTAAATTTCTAGATTGGTTCAGGATTTCATTAAATCTGTTTATACTATTAAAATGTTATGTAGAATAGCTTAGCATATTAAAGATGACAAATATGCTGATTTTATGTCAAGTTTATGTTTATTCAGTTTTCTAGGAGAATATCTTTCCTTGCTAATTCTGTAAGAATAGCCTAAGATTTTAAGATAAATATTTTACCATCCACTTGTCCAAGTAAGTGAAGTTTGGATGCACCTATTAGATTTAACCATTGTTCATAATGCCAAATTTTTAATGCCTGTGTTTATCAAAAACAAGCCTTTTCACTTTATTTACTTTCTAATAAATAAATGTCACATTGAATTATATGTAGTTAAATAACATTAATACAATTCTGCTTATTTTTCTTTTAATTTTTGGAATTCCACTTAGTATTTCTTATGAAAAAGAATGAATACTGCTGAAAAACTTTGAAAATGTATGACCTAAATTCTGTTAATGTTGAGGAAGCTCCTTATTCCTCTTTAATTGAGCTTAAGGGTATAGAAAACCTCTGCTCTTGATCCTCCTGGCATACATGGCAGTGGTTAGATCCTCCATAATAGACTATTATCCTGTATAGCCCTTTGCATCCTTACAGCTAATGAGGCCACTAAGCAGGGATAGCAGATTAGTTTAGAATAGCTGAGTGATCCAGTCAGGAGGGGAGGCCATACTAATGTGAAACCTTCTTTAGAGTGCCCACAAAAGAACAAGATAACCACTGATCTGCAAGTGGTTATCAGCCACCACTTGATTCAAACACAAAATACTAACTACTTTTCTGGACCCTAATCTCATAAAAAAAAAAAAAAATAGGGCTTTAAGAGGATCTACTTGATGGATTAAAAAACTGTGGCATATCTACAAAATGGAATACTACGCTGCGTAAAAAAAGAAGAAATTCATTAGCAACAGCATGGATGGAACTGGAGAGCATTATGCTAAGTGGACTAAGCCAATCAGAGAAAGATAAATATAACATAATCTCACTCATCTGTTGAATATAATGAACAACATAAACTGATGAACAAAAACAGATCCAGAGAAAGGGATGCATCAATCAGACCATCAGAACTCAGAGGGAAGGTAAGGGACGGTGGGCATTAGGAGGGGAGATCAACCAAAGGACTAGTATGCATGCATATAAGCAATGGACAAAGACAATAGGAAGTGAGGGCATGAGTGGGGAGTGGAGGGGTAATGGGGTGATAAGGACACATATGTAATACCTTAATCAATAAAGAATTTTTTAAAAAAAAAAGATCCATTGTTTCTAGGAAAGGGTTTCTATGCAAATGCCTTCTGCCCTGGGGGAGAACCAGGAAAAGCACCGATCCCAGGCTCTGGCATCAAACCAAATGGAAGTCTGCCCAACTAGAGGAGGAGCAGGAAATTTCTTCCACCCAAGAACAGGTAGAATTTAGCCATCAAATGGAGGAGGAGCAGGAATGCTTAAAAGACCCCATGCCATAGAGTACAGCATAGGAATTATATTCAATAGTATTGTAATAACTATAACAACTGCAGGGGGGCAGTTGGGAGTGAGCAGGCTGGTGGGAGAGCATTTGGGAGCGAGCAGGCCAGTGGTGGGGGACAGTTGGGAGCGAGCAGGTTGGCAGGCAGAGTGATTAGTGGCAATAAGGCAGGCAGGAAGGCAGGTGAGCATCTGGAGCCAGCAGTCTCAGATTGTGAGAGGGATGTTCTGGTTTCAGACCAATCCCTGTATACCAGCAGTAAGACATCCTTCGAAGGGTCCCCGATTGGAGAGGTTGCAGGCTGGGCTGAGGAACACCCTCCCCTGATGCATGAATTTTGTGCACCGGGCCACTAGTATATATATAAAAGGCTAATATGCTAAGTGTCTTTCTGCCAGCCGATCAGTCGCTATGACATGCACTGACTATCAGAGGACAGACGCTCAACATAGGAGCTGCTGAGCTCTAGTGACTTGGCAACAGTGGTTCTGATGTGATGCACCCCAAAACCAGAGAGCAGGGAACCCAATTCCTCACAGGGTCATGCAATTCCACCTTCAGCCATGGGTTTTGTTGTTGCTGGGGCCACTGTTGGTCTCGAATCTGGTTTACTGTACACTTGCGTTTGTGTTCCACACCCTGTACAGCAACTTTGCATAGTGTCATCTCACACTCCAGGACCTCTCAGATGATGTCAGAGAGCCAGTTTTGGCCTGATCCCTGCAGGCCAGGCCAAGGGACCCCAGTTGCCAGAGGGATCTCACTTATTCCACAGATGCTGAGAAGGAACTGGGGGAGGTTGGCTCCAGGGCATGTCAGGCTCATCTCACCCAGCCCCACCCCACCAGCAACCTTCTAATTAATTTCCTTTTCATGTACATGAATCCATGCATCGGGTCACTAGTACAAAATAATATTGAATGTAAACTATAATTGGTAAAAAATAATAAAGGCCCTATACTCAAGTCTCCACAAAGGCCTGCATAATATTGAAGCTGAGCAAAGAGAACTGAGAGCTTCCTTTCTGCACTACCATGAGCCCAGTCTTATTAGTGAAGAACAAGAAATGCCCTCTTTGTGGCACAGACATTCAGGGTCCACTGAAAGCTGAGAGTGGAGTCAAAATGCAGAAAAATACTCTTGCATCTCAAGCCATATACTAAGCACAAGGTAACAGAAGCCTGCGACTTGAGAAATGCCTCTGAGGTACAGACAGCTATGGAACAATATTGAAGAATCTAGTATAGATACGATTAGCATCCAAAAAGGATATGAATAGTGGTGGAGTTAATGGCCAAGAATCTCCAAAATTAGTGAAAGAAAATGGTATGGATCTACATAAAGGATACGAAAGCACTGAAAATGGTAAAATTGGAGATAAGTACAAAATATTTTTTTCTTCCACTCTAAAAGATAAGTTGAAAATTTAAATTTTATAGAAAATGGTATATTTGAAGGTTTTATAACATTAGTGGGTGGGTTTCTTGTTCACTGACAAGATTAGTAAGAGATAAAATGTAATTCTCTAGAATTTCAATCCTGGACCAGGCTTTGAAATTTAGGTGAGTTTATCATATGAGTTATAGTGCTTAACTACTCTTTCTAGAACTTCTTCCCCTAGAAATACATTCACTAAAACAGCTTTAATGGTGCATGCTAATTTATTCTTCATAATTATCAATTCCAAGTGGCTCCATAACTATATATATAAAAGGCTAAGTGTCCATCTATCCAACCAGTAGCTATGACATGCACTGACCACCTGGGGGCAGATGTTCAACACAGGAGCTGCCATGACACACACTGGACATTTAAAAATAAATAGCACCACAGACTTGGTACCAACAAACCAACACTGTGTCCCACTTGTTCTCCCAAGTGGGACACAGTCCCATCACACCCCCAGAGTGACACCCACCAAATCACAGCCAATGCTGCTGTGACCCCATGGTGCAAAATGCAGCCCACAGACCAGAGCAGCCCAGCCTGAAAATGGTTGCTGTGGGCACTGGGTAATGACATCACATAGCAACACCCAGCTTCCTCTCCCTAGCAACTAGCCTCCTTGGAATTTCTTCAGCACAGGAACACAACTTGCTTTATAGCCAGGTGCAAACACTACACTTTAACCAAATGTTTGTGAAACATTTTCATGTGCCTCTCATGTGTTCCTCACAGAAGTCCTGGAGTAGGTAGATAGGAGACTCATTGGAATCATATTTTTCCTTCATTAGCCAGAAGATAGAGATTTAGAAAGTTTAGAAACTTGACCTGACTGAAAAGAGGTAAGAAATGGTGGACCTTGAAAATGACTGTACTACCATGAGCCCAGTCTATTAGTGAAGAACAAGAAATGCCCTCTCTGTTGCAGACATTCAAGGGACCACTGAAAGCTGCGAGTGGAATCAGGTTTTTCACTGCGCAAAATACAGTCAAATATTTACTCTTTGTTCTCACTGTGTGATCTATAATAATAATCTGCTTTGTGTTGATATTTACTGCTCTGTTGCTGACAATTACCTGAAAGAGAAATTGGGGTGCTTCACTGGGCTGGAAAAAGTTTAGCTAAATCAGAAAGTAGTTATAATTAAGCAAATGTATCTACTGTATATATCTACAAAAGCCTGAGTTGATTCACACATGTGTGATACATATAAAGCTCTCACTAGTGACAGTCACGTGCATGTGTTTTAATCAGTCATTGTAGATCATGAATTTGGTTGACACTTCAATGATAGAGAAAAAGTGAATATCAATATTAAAATATTTCTTCTAATTAATTTCCTTTTAATGTGCACGAATGCACTGGGAGACTAGTTTGATTATGATAGCACATGAAAATCAGCCTGAACCCTCTTGTAGTCTGGGAGCCCTCAGGGGATATCTGACTGCCGTAGGCTGGAGAGGTTCTTGCCACAACCACTGCACTTGCCAGCCATGAGCCCAGCTTCTGGCTGCACAGCCTTCCCCCTGTGGGAGTGCAGTAATCACCAGGAGGCAGCTCCTGCATTGAGCATTTGCCCCTGGTGGTCAGTGCACATCATAGCAAACAGTTATTTCATCATTCAATCGATTTGCATATTAGCCTTTTATTATATAGGACTAGAAGCCTGATGCATGAAATTCATGCAAGGAGCTCAGCTCTCGCAGCCCCTGCTGCCCTGGCTCTTGCAGCCCCATCTTCATCTGGAAGGTCATTCAAACGGTCGCCCTGCTGTTTGGCTGTCTGGTTGATTTGCATATTATGCTTTTATTATTATTTATTGAATACAATATCCCAGTGGAAAAAACATACATGTATATGGAATGTCATTTCAAAACAATGCATATTTATATGTGATGTCCCAGATACAAAAATATCAAAGAAGATAGTTGCAAAGCCCATCATAGCACATCAACCACCTTGCCCTGTTGTGCTTTTTGTACTGTCTTTACTATGTAGGAAGTGGCTATAGGGTCAAGACTCAGACTGACCTGTGGCAGAGCCACATAAAGTCCCAGCTTGGAGAGAAGAGCCCTCTTAGCACAATTAAGCTTGACCTTACACTCCTCCCTTGTTCTGTAGGAGGTGCAGAAAGAGCTGCCAAAACAAGGCTTGAATAAAGAACTAGATTTGAAACTTGCAAGAACATTGTAAACATGTTGACCAGTCCCCTTGCTTTGCTTTGTGTGATCTGACTATAAAATAAAGCTTCAGCTTACAGGTTGGGTCACTGTTTCCTCATCTAGGCACAGTGATCCTACCTAGCCCACACTATATTCTCCTGTCTGTTTTCTTTAATCTTTCACCTCCCCTCCTCAGGGGCTGGACGTGGTTCACATGAGAATAGGTATAGCTGAAGTAATGAGGGAACCACCATATTTCAGCCCAATAGTCTACAGAAAATCTGGACTATTAGAGTTTTTGGAATCAGGTCCTCCACTTTCAACCATTTTCCTTATCCAAATCCATCATTAGCATCTTTCCAAGAAGATCATGAGCTCCTCCTTCACTTGCCAGTGTGGAATAATGAATGCACATATCTTTGTTTTATTCTTTCATCCTCTATCTTTCCCTTCCTTTCTCTATTCTCCCTCCCCTATCCATCATTGCAGTCCAGTGGGTAAACTTTGAGCCATAAGTTTGAAGATCATTGCCAGAGACTGGGAAATCTCACCAATTTTCTATATTAAAGTGATGCATATGCATAAAGTTATGTTTTTGTCCTTGAATCTCTTCTTTTAATGCAGAAGGATTAAAAGAAAGGATGCATTTTCATGTAACAAGGATATGGATTTTTTTCCTTTTTCTCTACAAAACGTACTATATCTTTAATAAATGCTGGTATAATTTTCTTTGGCAAATTTAAGCTACTGTATTCACTATTCACACACTTTCAAATGCATTTTGTCACAGAAATGTGGTTTTGCTTTAGAGAGTTCGCCAGTCTCAATGATCAAGGGGTGTGATTAGAGCTCCATTTTTCTACTCCCGGCTCTTTCTGAAACATTTTTCAGCAGTTTTATAACCTATTTATTATTTGTCATGCATTCTGCAAAGAGCTTTAGAAACTGTTTGCAAAATTTTATTTAAATCTCAGGACACCTTTAAAAATAGTCATAATTGTGATAACCCTTTTACTATTGAAATTGAGGCTTGGATGGTTTAAGTAAGTTGCCTGAGATCACATAGTTAGAAAATGATTTTAGGGGGGAAATGAATCAACTCATTTTACCTCCAATAATAGCCCTCAATATTCTGGTCATCAAGAGTAGAGTTTTTCAAGCTTTACTTTACAAGCCTATAGTCTTCTGGACTAGAATGTAACCTGAAAGAATGTGGAGCCGTAGCCATTTTCTACCAAATCAATAAAGTCACAGCATGAAAGAGAGAAAACCATGACAAGAGGTAGACAGAAATTCAGTCCTGATAAAACTATTTCCTCCCTGAATTCACATCCACTTGAATCCAGATTTCCCTTGAATTCTTTTTTCCCAGCTTTATCGAGGTATAATTGACAAATTAAAAAATGTATATATTTAAGGTGATGTTTTCACATTCATGTAGTATATGCACAATCAGGCTAATTAACAGTAACTGTTTTTTTATGGTTAGAACATTTAAGATCTATGCCATTTGCGACGACATAGATAAAACTGGAGAGCATTATGCTAAGTAAAATAAGTCACAGAGAAGGATACATGACATGTGATGTCAATTATATATATAATTTTTAAAAGTAAAACTCATAGGAGTAGAAATGGAAAGGTTATTGCCAGGGGTGGAGGGTGAGGGATGAGAAAAATGGGAGATGTTAGTTCAAAGGTACAAAACTTTATTAATGCTGGAAATTTTTAATTATGTGAACAAATTTCCTTTTATTGCTCTGGTTTTCTGTCATTTGTAATGATGCATTAGTGGAATCAGTTTGAATCAGGGTTTGAATCTAACTCTGCATGACTCTAAAGTTTATGCTATAATCTATATGCTATAATGTATCTCAATGGTATGTATGAAACTGAGGAAAGTTCAAAGGAAACTTCACTGATGTCTAGTGACTTATAAGTAAAAGCTACTCTATAATTTTCTCCTGTTAATAATTAGAAAACTGTCTAGTACATAGTCAAATGCACCTAATGTGACAATGTATTGAAGAAATGCAAAAATATTAGGTAACTTTCTCAGAGGAATGACCTATATTATGAATGAATTTTTCATTATAAATTTTATAAATTTTCTGTAGACTTGAAGCATATTTTACCTAAAAGTGCCCAGTAAATAAAGGTCTTAATATCATTTTTTAATCTTCCAAAACAACTATCTAATAGTAACCATTTTATCTCTAGGTCAAATTACATAAATGCTTAAAAAGAGTTACATGTGTGGCCCATTTGTTTTATTTCTTCCCTTTCTAATGCCAAGTCACTGTATTCTAGTGATGGGATAAATGACTTTTAACTCTTGCACCCGCAACTGCTATCCCTAAAAGGCAATCATTTCACCTGATTCAAACATTGGGCCAGATATTTAAGCCATCAGAATGAATTGGAACCAAAGGAAAATGGACTCAAATACACAGCCCTTAGCAGAGTTCATGAAAGCAGTCCTTTTTCACTTGGCATATGGATAATTTTCTACTCTGGGTGCTGCATAAAAACAGTGTGTGTTGATTTTTACCTGATACTCATACTTATTGGCTCTGAAATGAATAAAGTCCCTGTGATTGTCAAGTGCCCATTTAAAGATGCCCTTGGCACATAAATACTCAATAGCAAATCTTGTGGCTCATGGTCTATATCTATCTGAGGCATATTGCTAGATACTTTCTGTATATGGCTTTCTGAAATTCATGCCAGCCACTTAGTAAGAAGTGAGTAAACAGAAATATTTCTGTCTGAAACAAGGCAACGACATAAAATAGTTGTAGAGAGCCCTCGGGAAAAGCCCCAAGCATGGAACTACATATTTAGCAACTAACTTTTATTTCATTTGTGTTTGTTTTCTTCAGCCACCAAATTTCAGCACCAGTTCTACCTAAGGAGGCTGAGGGAGTATTAAACAGTATTTTCAAGTTATTTACTCCATTTCACATTGATGTGCCTTAAGCATGATAACCGTTCTCTATTTAGACAAATTTGAGGTATGGCAGTTGGGAGGGGTTAGAGGGAAGCTACAGAGGCTTTACAGAAAGCAGAAGAAGCAAAAAAAAACATTGGGTGCTTAATTGTCTGAAGTCTTGTACTGCAATTTTAACTTTGTACCCTTACCTAGAGGAAAAGGAGAATAGCACTGAAAAATTGAGTCTCCTATGAATAGTCACTATAAGAAAGATGGAGGTTTAGACAGCTACAGTGGAAAAGAAGAAAAATTGAAAACAACTTTAAAACATAGTCTCTATCCTTATGAAATAACATGAAGTGAAAACATGAACAAATTTTTAAAAAATCAGTTGAGCAGCAAACAAATAGTAATATTTTGTTATTTTTATGGCCAAGTAATATTCCATTTTTATTTATATCTAAAATTCTTTATTCAATTGCCAAAAACATATAACTATTAAGTTTTAACTCTTAAACCTTTTTTTAGCTTGGTTTTTGCCTTAACAATTTTCCATTAAATGTCTTATCTTTGAATCATATCTTGCTGAAAGAGATCATTATGCTAAGAAAATGTTGTATTCTACTAAAGGCTCAGTGCACAAAATTCGTGCAGGGGGAGGGGTATTCTGCAGCCCAGCTTGTACCCTCTCCAATCCAGGATCCCTCTCACAATCCAAAACTACTGACTCCTAACCGTTCACGGGCCTGCCTGCCTAGTGCCCCCTAATTAGACCCTGCCAGCCTGATCCCTCCTAACTGCCTGACTGCTCTCCCCTCCTGGCCTGATACCCCTAACTGCCTAACTGCCCTCCCCTGCCTTCCTGATTGCTCTAGCTGCCTAACTGCTCTCCCATGCCAGCCTGATCACCCTAACTGCCTATCTGCTCCCCTCCTGGCCTGATCCCCCTAAATACCTATCTGTTCTCCCTTCTTCTCTGTGCCCTGTGGACCCTGGCACAGGTGTGTGGAGAGCTCTCCACTGTGGCCCTGCGCCTGTTCTGATCGGTCATTATGTGATGGATCCTGACCAATTTGAATACTCCTTTATTAGTACTATAGATTACTGTTATTTCTTAAGGAACTGTTAAGAACGTCCTATATAATAATGAGGTAATGTGCAAATTGCTCATCACTCCAACACACAAGATGGCCGCCCCTATGTGGTTGAAGATTGCCTCCACAAGATGGCTGGCAGGGGAGGGAAGTTGTAGGTGATCAGGCCAGCAATGGAGGGCAGTTAGAGGTGACGAGGCCTGCAGGGGAGGGCAGTGTGGGGGCAAACAGGCCAGCAGGGGAGGGAAGTTGGGGCAGTCAGGCTGGGAGGGAGCAGTTAGTGTCAATCAGCCTGGCAGGGAGTGGTTAGGGGGGATCAGGCTGGCAGGCAAAAGCAGTTAGGGGCATCAGGCAGGCAGGAAGGCAAACTGTTAGGAGCCAGCAGTCCTGGATTGTGAGAGCAATGTCCGGCTGCCCATTTAGGCCCGATCCCTCCTAATGGGCAGTCAGATATACCCCAAGGGGTTCCAGATTGGAGAGGGTGTAGGATGGGCTGAGGAACACCCTCTGGGGAGCTTTCTTCAAAGATTAATTGGAAACATAATGTGCCAGAGGCTTCCCCTAAATGTCCTCAAGCTGGTCTGCTCCCTCTCTGTCTCCATAAAGATGTGTAATTTGACCCAACATACTACCTCACCCTTTGTACCCATGCAGAATGTCTTCCATCCAGAAGTTTCAGTGTTTTCACAAATGTAAATCAACAAGCCTCCGCATCACTTCTGTCCACAGAGGTGGTTCATTTAAGTAACACAGAAATTAGTCTATTCAGGGTCACTTGAGAAGTCCTTCCTATGAAATGAATTTTAAAGTGTAAAAATAAGCCTTGGCTGGGTAGCTCAGTTGGTTTGAGCATCAGCCCAATACACCAAGGTTGTAGGTTTGATCCCTGGTCAGAGCACACATAAGAATCAATCAGTAAATGCATACATAGGAACAATCTCTCTCTCTCTCTCTCTCTCTCTCTCTCTCTCTCTCTCTCTCTCTCTCTCTCTCCTTCCCTCCCTCCCTTCCCTCCTCCCCCTCCCTCTCTCCCTTCCTCCCTCCCTTCCTCCCCCTTTCTCTAAAAAAAATAAATAATAAAATGTAAAAATACCTTGCAGCTTCATTGCACATACACATTCATTGCATCCTTTGGCAAATCCCACCAGAGTGATGAATCATCTTCTATAATATTTATAGCAAGACTCCTACCACTTGGCCTTTTCTCAGCCTCACCAAGCACCCACATACCTGGAAACCCAGACTCCAGCCTTCCTCTTTCCTATCTTATCTGCCCTAAAAGTTAAGTGAGTATAGAACATAAATTTTATAAGATTTTTTGTGAATCATTTGCGTAGGTAGTTGGCCATATTTTCTTTTGTTCCCCAAAATTCTTCTATAAAGTGTAAAAATATTTAAAGTATAAATATTCCAGTGAACAAATATTTAATACTTACTGTGTTGCCACTCACTGTGCTAGACACAGGGAACGCTATAATCCTGTTCCTTTCTTGATTGGAAGGATAGACAGTAAACAAGAATGAGCCACACTGTGGTCAGTGCTATGAAGATGACAAACGTGATGGGCTGGGTGAGGCAGGTAGGAATGGATGGACCAGGGAAGCCTGAGACCCTGAGCATGAGAAGAGTCAAACTTTTTATTTTTTAAAATTTATGTTTTGTCGAAACCAATTTGGCTCAGGGGATAGAGCATCGGCCTGTGGTCCCAAATTTGATTCTGGTTAAGGGCATGTACCTTGATTGTGGGCACATTTCCAGTGGGAAGTGTGCAGGAGGCAGCTGATTGATGTTTTTGGCTCTCTGTCCCTCTCCCTTCCTCTCAATTAAATATATTTTATTGATTTATATTTTGGGGTATCTTACAGATTTTCATTTCTAATAAAGTGAATATTAATACTTAACATCCCATATAAACAAAAACTCCTTAGGATTTTTTTTTTTTTCAGAGTAAAAATGAGACCAAAAAGTGAGAAAACCACTGTGGTTTATCCCTTGTCATGATTGGCCCATTTCTTGCTCTGACCTCATAAGGCACCATTGTGATGGAGTTGCAAACCACCCCTTGTAAGGTCCTGGATGGACTCAGGTTTTAGTCCAGCAAGTGACCTGTTGCAGTTGGACTACTTGGCTTGTTTTCTCAATTTTTTTTTATTAGTTTCTTATTTATTTATTTATTTTTATTATTTTTATTTTTATTAATTTTTGTTTTTGAGTCACTATGTCTAATGACTTTGCAACCCACTCTACCACCAAGGATCAACAAGGACGTATTGGTGATTACGTCCTCCTGAACATCATTGGCAAGGGATCCTTTGCCAATGTGTTGTCGGCCCGTCACATTTTGACTGGCACTGAGGTTGCTGTGAAAGTTATGAGGCTTCAGGACTCTTCTAGAGTTTTTCAAGAAGTGCAGAGTCTTCAGATCTTATATCACCCAAACATCATAAAGTTATTTGAGGTGATTAAAACCCAGAACCAATTTTATCTCTTCCTGGAGCATGTGACTGGAAAGAACTTACTTGAGTACTTGGAGAAGGGCCGTATGAATGAGGGAGAAGCCCGTATCGTATTCAGGCAATTAATATCAGCTGTCCAGTACTGCCACCAGAGTGGCGTCATCCACAGGGACCTGAAGCCGGAGAACGTTCTTGTGGATGAGGAGATGAATATTAAACTAGTAGACTTTGGCTTCAGTAGGAGAATTACGGAGGAGAAACTGAACACCTACTGTGGCACTACCCCCTACATGGCCCCGGAGATCTTGCAGCTTAGACCTTACGATGGCCCTCCAGTGGACGTCTGGAGCCTGGGAGTAGTGCTCTACCAGATGGTGACGGGGAATCTGCCATTTGAAGGGCAGACCTTTGAGGAAGAGAAGAAGCATATACTCACTGGATACTACCATCTACCATACTTTCTGACTCCAGAATGTAAAAAACTTATAAGAAAATTAATGACAGTTGACCCCAAAGAAAGACCAACCCTAGAATTTATAATGAAGGACCAGTGGCTCAATATGGGCCAGGCAGAAGAACTGCGCCCTTATAATGAGCCACCTTTAGGTGACGTGGACCCCCAGGTAAGAGAAATAATGAATAATCTGGGGTTTGAGCAGGATAAAATACAGGAGTCAGTAAGAGGAAGAAAATTTAATAATATTATGGGTACATATCTAATCTTACAGGCCATGAAAAACAAGATTTGGGGAGGAAAGATCAAAGTAAGGCCCGGCCCCTCCACTGACCCCAATTTAAGTCCTTCCCCTACCCGGGTGGGTCAAACATCGAAACAGAAAGGCAGTCCCACCACCAAAATGGAAGCAAAAACAAACATTCCTACAGCCAGAATGGAAGCGAGGCAGCCCACTTCCCAAGCTGGCGTGGAAGCAAGGACAACCGTTCCTCCAGCCAGGGTAGAAGCCAGGCAGCCGGCTCCCCAAGCCAGCATGGGAGGAAGGTCAACCATTCCTCCAGCCAGCATGGAGGCAGGGCAGCCCGCTCCCCAAACCAGCATGAGAACAAAGTCAGCCATTCCTCCAGCCAGGGTAGAAGCCAGGCCGTCCTCTCCCCAAACCAGCGTGGGAACAAGGTCAACCATTCCCCCAGCCATCGTGGAGCCGGGGCAGCCCGCTCCACAAACCAGCGTGGGAGAAAAGTCAACCATTCTTCAAGCCAGGCCGTCCTCTCCCCAAGCCAGCGTGGGAGTAAGGTTAACTGTTCCTCCAGCCAGGATAGAAGCCAGGCCGTCCTCTCCCCAAACCAGCGTGGGAGCCAGGCCGTCCTCTCCCCAAACCAGCGTGGCAGCAAGGTCAACCATTCCCCCAGCCAGCGTGGAGGCGGGGCAGCCCTCTCCCCAAACCAGTGTGGGAGCCAGGCAGCCGGCTGCCCAAACCAGCATGGGAGCAAGGTCAACCAGTCCTCCAGCCAGCGTGGGAATAAGGCAGCCCGCTCCCCAAACCAGCATGGGAGCAAGGTCAACCAGTCCTCCAGCCAGCGTGGGAATAAGGCAGCCCGCTCCCCAAACCAGCATGGGAGCAAAGTCAACCAGTCCTCCAGCCAGCGTGGGAATAAGGCAGCCCGCTCCCCAAACCAGCATGGGAGCAAAGTCAACCAGTCCTCCAGCCAGCGTGGGAATAAGGCAGCCCGCTCCTCAAACCAGCATGCAATCAAAGTCGACAATTCTTCCAGCCAGGTTGGAAGCCACGCTGGCCGATTCCCAAACCAGCGTCCGATCAAGGTCAACCATTTTTCCAGCCAGTATCGGAGCAAGGCAGCCCATGCCCCGAACCAGTGTGGGAGGAAGGTCATCCATTTTTCCAGCCAGAGTGGAGTCAGGGCAGCCCACTCCCCAAACCAGCATGGACACAAGGAAGCCCACTTCTCCAGCCATTATGGAAGCCAGGCGATCTATTCCCCCAGCCAGCTTGCACACAAGGAAGCATAGTCACCCCCCGACCAGTGTGGAAGTAAGGATGGTCGTCCCCATCCCCCAACCAGAGTCAAGAATGCCCACCCCCAGCCCAGTGTTCCAGCATGGCTCTTGGGTCTCCCCTACCACCCACAGCAACAGAGGTATTGAGACCACAGCCCCTTCCTCTGGCCACATCCAGGGCTGGCAGAGGGTGGCTAGGAGGGTCTTCAGTTATCTCTCAAGATTCCTTTGCTGCATACCATCTTCGAAATAAAGAACAAGAATCAAGCGGATCTAATTTCTTAAAATTGTGGTTGGCCAGAAGCTGGAAGCATACAACTGGGGGTTAGAGTGGTACCAGAAATAAATGCCCTTGTATGCAAGGTGAAAGGACCTGATCCAGGGGATGATGGAGGCATGCAAAATGCCAAGGCGTTTCTTGCATGAGATTGGCATCAACAGGATATCGGGCATCTCCGTGACCTTCAGAAGCATCTTATCCATAATACCTACTGAGCCTGGAAGTCTGCTTGGAGCCCCCTGGGGGTGGAGAGGAGAAGCTGCCCTCCCTGTGATTCCATCTCTGGGCCCCACCTGAATGAAACTTCAAAGACTAGACTATTCTTCCTGGACCCTTCTCCCTCCCCTGCTCTCCTTTGTGCCCATATTTGTGAGGGTTCTTATTAAGGTATTTAATTCTCTCAAGTTTTGTAATAAACTTGATGTTCTAGAAGATGTATTGGATACTCTTTTTCATCCTCTGCACAGAACTGGAGCTGTGCATCTTGTGGTTTGAGAAACATGTAATGATGTAGTACTTGGACTTTATGAGAGGAACTCCAACAGTAACAAATGTGGTTCTGCAGGGGAAAGGCCAACACCCGGCATGCTGGGCAGGTTCCAGACACCAGGGCACAGCAATGGGTGAAGCAGGCAGAGGTTTCCATTCTCATGAAACTGATGTTCTGGGTGCTCTATGACCTCAGCAGGAGTCACCTCTGGCTTTGCTCTCTTTGTGCTGGTGTCATTGTCAGGTGGGCTTTCCCTTCATTTAAGTCAGGCTTTTACATTACTGAGGGAATAGTGCAGAGGGAACAGTAACACTCAAAAAAGACCTCAAGTGGGAAAGAACTTGGTGGCTTTTTTCAAGGCTGCCAAACAGAGTGAGCTAGTGCGAGAACAGCAGAAGTTGTGGCTGCAGATGAAGGGCAAAGCTTGTGGGCCGTGGGAAGGAGTGTGCAATTTATTCTGAGAACAGTAATCAACCCATGAAGAGTTTTAAGCAAGGAAGCAACATGATCTGATTTTATGTTTTAAAACTAGTAAATTGTGGAGAATATCCTTTCTCTACAAACATTTTTATCTATCTGTACATATGAGATTCACCAGGCAGGGCAGGTTTTCTTATAACCACTGAAGAAAATCTGAGTTGGAAACTGTTTTTCCCACTTTAACCTTTTCCACACCTATTTCCTAGACACTAGAAATGCAACTGAATACATTGTTTTTAAAGGGAAAGACCTCTACCTGTCTCTGTGCAATAATTCGTCATCTGGCATCATTGATCAGCTGATCTTCTTGCCCTTTTCCCTGAGGAACCTGGTGTTCCTTTGATTCCTCTATCCTCCTTCCCTGTCATTCCCAACAGCATATGGCATATCCCTATACAGTGGTACCTCAAGATATGAGTGCCCTAACATACGAGATTTTTGAGATATGAGCCATCAAGCGAGTGATTTTTGCTTTGAAATACGAGCAACATTTTAGATAGGAGTAATCACGAGGATCGGCTGGCTGCACACGACCCACCAGTTTACCTCGACTCGAGCATCTCATAGTTTCCCAAGCCTCAAGGTTACGGAACAAATTAAACTCTTATCTCGAAGTACCACTGTATGTGACTCGCATCACTTTGTATTTTCATTAAATGGTTCCCTCCCCTTCCTTGCCCTGGTCTCTTCCATTCTGGGTTCTTTGGTGGCTGGAAACTATCCTACTCACCTTTTATTTCCAGTCATTATCACAGAGCCAGGTTCAGAGTAGGTGTTCAGAAAATAATGGACAGGTAAACAATCAACCTGGTGATTATATAGTGGATTGTCCCAAATTAGGACACATTGCAGTGTAAAAGGTAGTGTGATTAATGATTATACTGGGCCAACAGTGTAAAGTTGGTCTGAGATTTTACTGGGATGTACAGTCTGTAAAGCATTACGAACAAAATTGTGAAATCCCAAATTCTTGAGATCTTTTGTTTTGTTAACCCTCATCTGAGGATATTTTTTTTTCTATTGATTTTTTAAAGAGTAAGAGAGGTAGAGAAGGGGAGAAATAGGGAGAAAGATCAATGTGAGAGAGAACATTGATTGGGTGCCTCCCACACACACCCCCACAGGAAGCAGAGAACAAACCTGCAACCCCGGTACTTGCTCATCACTAGAAATCAAGCCCGAGACCCTCGGTATGTTGGCTGATGCTCTAACTATTGAGAACACCAGCCAGGATCGGAGGTCTTTTAGAAGGCATTAGTACTCACTTTGCTTCACCTGGCTTATACCAGTGGTTCCCAAAGTATGGGAGACATAAGAAGTTTTTGTAAATAACAAGGGCATCAAGTTTAAGTAATACAGATATATGCTTTCATAACATCATTCCCTTTCAATTTTTCGTTAGCATTTCTAATTATTACAAAGAGAAACTCTCATTTCGTGCGAGATTATCTTTTACTCCCTCAAATTCCCACTAATCTTCCTTTTTAAATTAAAGATGAACAAACCTCAGGATCAGGCCTTTGAATAAGAAATGGTATTTGACTGGAATTTAATATTTTAATTATACTTACTTTATGCTTTCCTTCATGGCAAATTATGATTATTGTCCAGGTACAATTGGGATAAAGAATTTCATTTTCAATTAATCTTTTGAAGTAAAAAAAAGACTTAAAATATGTATGATAAAGTTCATAGACAGATTTTGACCCCCCCAAAAAAAGCATGAAATTGATGTACAAATGAAGTGAGAAACTAAATCTTATGATTCCTAGCTGTTTCTACGCCTTAAATTTCCACATTTGGGGGAAAATATCCATATGAAATTAAATATGTTATGTATTTATGTTACTTTATTTTTATAATCTCATTATAAATATTATGCAAGCTTATTGTTAGAATATGCTCCCAGGAAATTCATAACAAAAAGATAGTTTAAAGATTTAAAAAAAAAACACAGAATAACAGGACTCATGTGGGGGAAATTTAATATGTGAGTTGTGATCTTTTAATTTAGTAATTATAGAATCATGAGACTTTTGAATCTCAAGATATTAAAGCATATGTAAATCTGAATTTACATAAAAGAAAGATATGGTTACGTTTATTAAAAACATCAACAATGTAATGATTATAAACTTTCCTTTGTGTACTTAAAAGTTTCATTTACTCAAAAATTACACACATGTACTACTTAGCCCCATACTTATCCAGTAATTTAAGAAAAATATTTGCTATACACAATTTCATACCATTTCAATCAGTTATAATAAGTGAAGCTTCCTTTTGGACATTGTACATTTAAACTCCTGCTTTTCTACTTGTCAGAGATAACACACTTTCCACACCTCTTTGTACACTTACCCTTCTGCTAAGGAAGAATAAAAACAGCAGATTGAGCTTTGTACTAATACAGTGGTACCTCGAGATACGAGTTTAATTCGTTCCATAACCTTGCTCGTATATCAAGTTGCTCGTATCTCAAAGCAAATTTCCCCATTAAAATCTATTGAAATGCCGTTAATCCATTCCAGCCCCCAAAATTCCACCCCAGTTGTTCTTTTTTTTAAAATATATTTACTAATTTTTCACAGAGAGGAAGGGAGAGGGATAGAAAGTCAGAAACATCGATGAGAGAGAGAGAGACATCGATCAGCCGCCTCCTGCAAACCCCACACTTGAGATATTCCCGCAAGCAAAGTACATGCCCCCGACCAGAATCGAACCCGGGACCTTTCAGTCCGCAGGCCAACGCTCTATCCACTGAGCCAAACCAGTCTAGGCACCCCAGTTGTTCTTGTTACCTGTTTTTGAATAAGAAAAAAGGTATGCATTTATAAATGACAAATATTGTATAAAAATATAATAAAAGAGAATGTAAAGGAATAAATTGGTTTTATAAAGTGTATTTGCCTACTCATTACACTCTTAATGCTACACTTTATCCCTAAACTGAATGTAACTTAACTAATCTTCACTGAACTTAATTGCTTCTGGTCTTTGCATTTTTGGCTGATTTCAAAAAAATGTGTCCAACGAGGTTTGCCTCTTCCTCCCTTTCAGAATGTTTCTGAAATGGGTGAGGCAAGTTTCATTGAACAGCTCCGATGCACGACCAGTAGCAACTTTTTCAGGGTGTTTCTTTTCCACAAAGTGTGACACCCTCTCCCACATTCCTAAGATCTCCTTTATCTCACTTGTAGAGATCTCCTCCACCTCTGGCTCCTCCTCGAAACCAATTTCTTGGAGAACCTCCGCATGTTGCTGAGACTGCAACTCTTGTAACTCCTCCGTGGAGTTCCAGAGAGTGCTCCTCGATGAGCTCATTCACGTTTCTCTCATACACCTCCAGGCCCATGGACTTTCCCAGAGACACTATCTCCTCCTCCACTGGCACCTCGGGTTCGAATCCTTCGAAGGTCCTTTCGGCTCCGGCCTCAGGCCACAGCTTCTTCCATGCAGAGGTCAAAGTCCTGTTGTAACACCCAGCCAGGCCTGATCAATAATTCTGAGGCATATCACGATGTTAAAGTGGTTCTTCCTGAACTCTCGAAGGGTGAGGTTTGTGTTCTCCATCACCTCAAAGCAGCGCTGGAACAGGTGCTTGATGTACAGCTTTTTAAAATGAGAAATCACCTCCTGATCCATGGGGTGCAAGATAGGAGTGGTGTTGGGAGGTAGGTAGACAACCTTTATAAACTTGAACTCTTCGAGGAGTTCATCTTCGAGGTTCGGTGGGTGAGCAGGAGCATTGTTGAGGACGAGGAGGGCTTGTATGGCTTGTTTTCCTGTAGATATTTCTTAACAGAAGGGCCAAAAACCAGGTTTACCCACTCCACAAAGAACTGCCTGATGACCCATGCCTTCGGGTTTGCCCTCCACATAACTTGCAGTTTATCTTTTAAAATCTTATGTGACTTAAAGACTCTGGGGTTTTCTGAATGGTATACAAGCAGAGGCTTGATCTTGCAGTCGCCACTCACATTGGCGCACAGTGAGAGAGTTAGCCTATCCTTCATGGGTTTGTGGCCTGGCATCGCCTTCTCCTCTGCCGTTATATAAGTCCTATTCAGCATCTTCTTCCAGAAAAGCCCTGTCTCGTCACATTTGAAGACTTGCTGGGGGATATATCCTTTGGCTTCTATCAGTTCGGAAAAAGTTTTGAGGTAATCCTCAGCTGCCTTTACATCCGAACTTGTTGCCTCACCATGCCTGACGATGGAGTGAATACCGGACCTTTTTCTGAAGTTATCAAACCAGCCTCAACTGGCTTTAAATGAGTCTTTCGATGCTTCATCCGTAGAAGTGCGCGGGGTCTGCTCCAGCAAATCACGGTAAATCCCTCGCACCTTCTGGCATATGATGCCCTGTGTTAATGTATCTCCTTTAAGCTGCTTCTCCATCACCCACACCATCAGTAGATTCTCCATCTTTTCATGGAGAGCGCTATGGAGCTTAGAAATTACTGTAACGCCCTTAGCTGGCATTGTACCCTGTATTGACTTCTTCTGTTTAAGCACAGTGCATATCTTTGAAGTATTACGCCCGTATTGCCTCGCCAAGTCAGCCACTCGCACACCTCTCTCATATTTTTCTATGATTTCACGCTTTAATTCAATAGACATCATCCTTTTCTGAGCACTGACCTTTCCACTCGCTTTCTTCGGACCCATGGTTATAAAAAGAAATGTGATAAAGTGTGTAAATGCATTAAAGATGCTTCGACAACGAGGTAAACAAGCACACTGAATGAGGCGTGGGAAACTATGAGACTGCTCGAGTCGCAGTAAACTGGTGGGTCGTGTGCAGCCGGCTGATCCGTGCGATTACTCGTATCTCAAATGTTGCTTGTATTTCAAAGCAAAAAATCGCTCGCTCGACTGCTCGTATCTCAAAAATCTCGTATGTTAGGGCACTCGTATCTTGAGGTACCACTGTATTCAATGAGAGGAAACAGCTTTGGCTCTATTGCCCTACCCAGCCAACAGGCATAGAGAGAAGATTATTTACTTATACAAAATGGTACGGTTCTTGCAAATATCAATTTTTTCCAAAGCTGAATGTCAGTGTGGTATAACCTTAAACAAAAACAGGCAAAACAGTTAGAAAACAACTACAAGGATAGCAACAATAACAACCACTTTATATCAAGATAATAACTCACTGCTCCACAGACATGTTCCTCTCCCTCCCAACCTAAGGATTTCCCTATTCTGGAGAATGACTACACCACCACTTCATTTTGATGTTACAGGGTGAGAGAGGTGGGGATTATATGATCTCAGTAGGGCACTTTGTCAGGATCAGGAAATATAAGCAACCCACAATCTTGCAACAAACTCCTGTCTATTTTCACTGGCTCCACTCAACCTGAATACCAACAATTTAAGAGACTATAATCTCCACATACACTAGGATTCCATGAAGTTGGGTGTAGTCTCTGTGCCTGAAACAGTGGTCCTTAAAAGACTTTCTAATGTGGAATGAATAAGCCATTATCATAATAGGTACTATTTCTAAATTATCAAGATGTATTTGGTGCTGTGATTTACTATACCATTTCCAGTAGTTAGTATTATCTGAATTATCTCACTGAGGAAATAGGCTCAGAAGTGTTGTGTGTCAAGTTCATACAGTGGTAGGACTAGGATTCAAACCTAGATATGTCTAAGGCTAATGCTTCAGTACTTGTCTCCTACAAAATGAAAAAGAATTCATATAACTTCAAAAATGGCTGCAAATATGAAAAAGGAAAACTAAGTACAGATTAATATTCTTTCATTTAGAATAAATATCTTTATTTTTATTAGAATTTACATTCAATAATAGTATATCCTCCTGATATTTCCTGTACCAACCTGGCACCATACATAGTTATTACAATATTATGCTGTACTTAACATCCACATAACTGTTTTGTAACTACCAATTTGTACTTCTTAATTCCTTCACCTTTTTCATCCAGCTCCCCAAATTCCCTACCCTCTGGCGACCATCAATTTCTTCTGTGTATCAATGAATCTGCATCAGTTTTATTTATTTTCTTCTTTAGATTCCACATATAAGTGAAATCATATGGTACTTGTCTTTCTCTGACAGGTTTCTTTTACTTAGCATGGTGCTCTCTAGGTCATTCCATACTGTCATTTTTCTGACCAACTAGTATTCTGTACCACAGCTTTTTTATCCATTCATCTACCGATAAACATTTGGGCTGCTTCCAAATCTTGTCTATTGTATATAACACTGCAATGAGAATAAGGGTGCATATATGTATTCTTTCAAATTGTTGTTTTGGGTTTCTTCTAATAAATTACCAGAAGTGGAATCGCTGATTCACAAGTTTTTTTAGGTAACTACATATTGGTTTCCACAGTGGCTGCACCAATCAGTATTCCCACCTATAGTACACTAGGGTTCCCTTTTCTCCATATCCTTGCCAGCACTTTGTTTATTGATGATAGCCATTCAGACATTGTAGTTTTAATTTTCATTTCTCTAATGATTTGCAAATTGCCATCTTTTCATATGTCTATTGAACATCTGTATGTCCTCTTTGTAGAATTGTCTATTCATGTCCTTGACCCATTTTTTAGTGGGACTTTCTTGTGTGTTGAGTTTTATAAGTTCTTTATAAATTTGGATATTAACTCTTCATTAGATGTATCATTGGATATATATTCTCCCGTTTAGTAAGCTGTCTTTTAATTTTATTAATGTTTATTTGCTATGCAAAAACTTTAGTTTGATGTAGTCCTATTTGTTTATTTTTCTTTTGTTTCTCTTTCCCAAGGAGATATATCAGAAAAAAATATTGCTTTCAGAAATATCCAAGTTTTACTGCCTATGTTTTTTTTAGGTTGTTTATGGTTTCAAATCTAGCATTTTTAAGTCTTTAATCCATTTTTATTTTATTCTTGTGTATAGTGTAAGATATGGTTACACAGGCCTCAACTCCTAATATGTCCACCAAAACTTTGAAGAGGTAGAATGGGTGGCGACAGTAAAAGAGTGTTTATGCAAAGAAAATAAATTTATAGGGATAATTTTTTAAAAGATGGATGAATGTATAACTATATAGAACAAATCAATTTTTCTCTCTTCCTCTCTCTCTACAAGGCAATAAATAATTTTTAAAAAATAGTATAGAACCATAACATTCTTACTATCTCTTGAAAGTACAAGACCCGAATAAGGATGGTAGAGAGGAAATAAAACCTTTTGTTGTGAAAGATACAAGGGAGGATTAAAACATACAGTATCTTGAGGGCATTGTTATTCTCATGTATATAATTATATGTTATTTATAAAATATTAAAAAATTATGCCAGAGATAAATAAAAATCAGCAGAACAGAAAATGTTAAATAATAATATCAAATTCATAAGAAAATTTAAATGTGTTCAACTAGGGTAAAGGCAAGAAAATTTAAAAATAAAAATAGAAAAGAGGCTTAAAATTTGATAACTTTACTCAATTAATTTTAAAATGCAACTTTATTCAATTAGTTTTAAAAATATAGATATAGAAAATTAGTAGTCCCCTGAAAAGCAAAATAAGAAAAGAATGATTTTGAAGAGCAGAGTAATTTTTTTTAAGCAATCAAGCTTTTTTCTGCCCAAAGTCTTTGATTCCCTAGATGTAGACATTTCTTTTTTTCCATACTGTGTTATTTTTCTTTTTTTATTGAATTTATTGGGTGACATCTCCCTAATAAAAGAGTAACATGCTAATTGGCCATACCTTCGAGATGCCCACCAGCCAATCAGGAGTGACTATTCAAATTAACCCAATAAAGATGGCAGGTTAGTTTGCATACACAGGCACTGAGCAGTCAGGGATGGTGTAGGACATTTGTGTCATCGCCATGGTGACGACACAGATGTTCCACATGACCCCAGCTGCTGCAGGCCTATGGACAGTGTGGGGAGGCAGAAAGGAGGCTCCAGGCTGAAGCAAAAAGGCTGTTCTGGCCAGAGCGAAGGCAGTTCTGGCAGCCAGGGGAAGGAAGGCCCATTCTTGCATGAATCTTCGTGCATCAGGCCTCTAGTTGGTTAATAAAATTATATAGGTTTCAAGTATCCAATTCTATAATACATCATCTGTAATGTGTATTTACCACCTCAAGTCAAATCTCCCTCAACACCATTTATTCCCCCTTTACCCTCTTCTACCTCCCCTCACCCTTTTTACCCTCTAACAATCACCACACAGTTGTCTATGTCTATGAGATTTTTGTTTGTATTTGCTTAATTATTTCACCTTTTTCAACAAGTAGACATATTTCTCATATTCCTTTCCCCCATCTGATCTCCCAGTCTCCAAAGCCATATTATTTCACTTTCTAAGGATACGAATATTATTTCCTACTATGGGCCCAGTGCACAAATTCATGCACCTTGAAAGGAAGTGTAGGCCACAAGGCTGCGGTAGGCACAGGGGCAGATCTTGGCCTATCCTCCTCACCCCCACTCAGCTGTAACCCTTGTCCCCTGTCTGTCAGCAGCCCCATTCCTGTTGCTGCTGGTCCCACATGCTGACAGCCCAGGCCTGCTCTCAGCTGCTGACGGCAGGAAGTGATTAGGGGACCAGCACCAGCAGTGGGAATAGGACTCAGGAGCAGGGGGAGGTGGAGAAGCCCTTAGGGGCTATTGGGGCTGGCAGCTGACACTCACACCCACCGATGGTGCCGAGAAATCAGGAATGGCACTGAGCAGCAGAAGCAGGTGCTAGTGGTGGCTCTAGTGCCAGCTGCGGTTGTGAGCACTAGACAGGAACATGGCATGTGGAAGCAAAGAATTTTCAGTAACTGCCAGAGGCTTGACAGCAACTGGCACATCGCCTTGGTCTGGCACACTGCCTTGGTCTGGCACCCCTACTCACCTGCACCACCATCTTGCTGTGACGATGCCCACCATGTTCCACACTCTGCCACCTGTTGCTGATGTCTATAATGTTCTGTGTGCACCCCCTGGTGGTCAGCGCATGTCATAGCAATCAGTTGTTCAGTTATTCTGCTGTTCAGTCTATTTGCATATATTGTTATATATATATATATATATATATATATATATACATATATATATATATATATACATATATATATATATATATATATGTACTGTAATAAAAGTTATGTGAATGTACTCACTCTCTCAAGTTACCTTATTGCACTGTATTCACCTTTCTTTTTTATGTGGTGATGTGAGATGTGAAATGGTTATGTGATAAGATGAAGTAAAGTGAATGACTTAGCCATTTTGGTGAAGTATTAGGTGACTATTAACCTTTTTATGATATGCTTACAAGTGCTTTATGGCTGCTTTGGGGCTTGATTAAGTAAATAAGGATAACTTGAATACAAGCACTGCAATACCTCAATTGTCAATCTGATAACTCAGATTGCTACTAAGTGACTAACAGAAAGGTAGCTGTCTGGGTGACTCTAGACAAAGGGATGACTTTTGTCCTGAGAAGAACAGAGTGGGACACATGAAATTTCATCATGCTACTCAGAATGGTGCACAATTTAAAACTTAGGAGTTGTTTTTTCTGAGATTTTCTATTTAATATTTCCTGACCACAGTTGACTACAGATAACTGAAATGGGATAAGGGAGCACTGCTGTATACCTGAAACCTGGTAGGAAGTTGAATATAGACTAGGTAAGTTATAATGAGGCAATATCTTCATTATAATATTCCGAGAGGCATTTTCTCCTGGAATGTACTGGAATATCTATAATTGCCACTAGAAAAGATCACAAGCAAATTACAGTGTACCTCATTTGAAAATTGCTGGTATACTTATTTATACTTTAGATATTCTATCCTATATAATAAAGAGGTAATATGCAAATTGACTATCACTCCAATACACATTATGGCTGCCCCCCTGTAGACACAAGATGGCCGCCACAAGATGGCTGGCAGGGGAAGGCAGTTGTTCAGTGACCATGGCTGCATGCAAAGGCAGTTGGGTGGAACCAAGCCTGCAGGGGAGGACAGTTGGAAGCAACCAGGCTGGCAGAAGAGGGTTGTTAGAGGTGAGCAAACCATCAGAGAACAGCAGTTGGGGGTGACCAGACCTGCAGGGGAAATCAGTTGGGGGCAACCAGCCTGGCAAGGGAGAGCAGTTAGGGGTGATCAGGCCAGCAGGAGAGGATAGTTAGGGGTGACCAGGCAGGCAGGGGAGGGCAGTTAAGGGTGACCAGGCAGGTAGGGTAGGGTAGTTAGGGGCAATCAGGCCAGCAGGGGAGCAGTTAGTTAGTCATTGATCATGCTGGCAGGGGAGTGGTTAGGGGGTGATCAGGCTGGCAGGCAGAAGTGGTTAGGGGCAGTCAGGTAGGCAGGTAGGTGAGCAGTTAAGAGCCAGCAGTCCTGGATTGGGAGAGGGATCCCAGATTGGGAAAGGTACAAACTGGGCTGAGGGACACCGCCCCCCATTCACATATTTGGTGCACCGAGCCTCTAGTATACTATAATCAGCAAGAGCTTCATAGCATGCATTATTTCCAATTAGTACATCTGTTTTTATAATGGTTCTGAATTCAGAATCTGCTATATTTCTTCTGCCACCATGCCAGAGTGTTTAGGCTATTGTCCTTTCTTTTTAACTCTTCATTGTTTAAAGTATTACATATGTCTCCTTTTTCTCCCATTGACCTCTCCTGGCCATACTCACCCTCCCCCCCCCCCCCCCCCCCCCCCCCCCCCCCCCCCCCCCCCCCCCCCCAGCAAATACCTTCACCTCCCACCCTAGTGTCTGTGTCCATTGGTTATGCTTATATGCATGCATACAAGTCCTTTGGTTGATTTCTTACCCCCGCCCCTCAACTGCCTTCCCTCTCAGGTTTGACAGTTTTTTTTTTAATTATTCCCTGTTTCTGTATCTGTTTTTGTTCATCATTTTATCTTATTCATCATATTCTACAAATGAGTGAGATCGTGTGATAATTATCTTTCTCTGACTGGCTTATTTTGCTTATCAAAATGCTCTCTAGTTCCACCCATGCTGTTGAGAATTACTATGAGTTCTTTCTTTTTTACAGCAGCATAGTATTACATTGTGTAAATGTATTAATTAGAGTTTTTTATTCCACTCATCTGATGATGGGATCTTAACTATTGTAAATTGTGCTGCTATGAACATATGGTTGCACATATTCTTTCTGATTGATGTTTCTGATTTCTTGGGACATATTCCTAGAATGGTATTGCTGGGTCAAATGAGAGTTCATTTTTAATTTTTTTGAGTTAACTCCATATTGTTTTCCACAGTGGCTGTACTAGTCTGCATTCCCACTAGCGGTGCATGAGGCTTCCTTTTTTTCCACATCTCGCCAACACTTATTGTTTGTTGATTTGTTGGTGATAGACATTCTGACAGGTATGAGATGGTACATCATTGTCATTTTGATTTGCATATCTCAAATGATTAAGTGACTTTAAGCATGTTTTCATATGTCTCTTGGCCTTCTGTATGCCCACTTTTGAAAGTGTCTATTTAGGTCTTTCGCCCATTTTTTGATTGGGTTATTTATCCTCCTTTTGTTAAGATGTATGAGTTTCCTGTAAATTTTGGAGATTAAACCCTTATAGGAAATAACATTGACAAATATTATTGGATACTTAGCATATTAACCTTTGACTGTTGAGGTATTGCAGTGCTTGTGTTCAAGTTACCCTTAATATTCTCCATGCAGTGGGCTTTCTTGTTGTTTTATTGATGGTTTCTTGTTTGTGCAGAAGCTTTTTATTTGTATATAGTCCCATTTCTTTATTTTCTCCTTAGTTTCCATTGCCCTAGGAGCTGTATTGGTAAACATATTTCTACTACATATGTCTGATATTTTGCAGCCTGGGGATTCTTTTAAGATTTTTATGGTTTCCTATCTTATGTTTAAGTCCTTTATCTATTTTGATTTTATTTTTGTGTATAGTGTAAGTTGGTGGTCTATTTTCATTATCTGTCCAATTTTTCCAGCACCATTTATTTAAGAGACTATCTTGACTCCATTGTATACTCTTGCCTCCTTTATCAAATATTAATTGAGCATAATGGCTTGAATTGATTTCTGGGTTCTCTGTTCTGTTCCATTGGTCTATATATCTGTTCTTGTGCCAGTACCAGGCAGTTTTGAGAAATGTGGCTTTGTGATGTAGCTTGATATTTGGTATTGTAATCCCTCCAACTTTGTTCTTCTTCCTCAGGATTGCTGTGGTTATTTGGGGTCTTTTTTTTATTCCAGATGAATTTTTGGATAGTTTGTTCTAGGTCTGTGAAGTATGCCAGTGGTATTTTAATAGGGAATGCATTGAATTTATAGATTGCTTTGGGTAGTATGATCATTTTAATGATGTTGATTCTGTCAATACATGAACACATATTCTTCCATTTGTTTATGTCTTCCTCTATCTCTTTTTTTAATGTCCTGCAGTTTTCCAAATATAGCTCTTTTACCTTCTTAGTAAAATTTATTCCTAGGTATCTTAATTATTTTGTTGCAATGGTGCATGGGATTGTTCTTTTAATTTCTCTTTCAGTGAGTTCATTATCTATATACATAAAAGGTTAATATGCTAAGTATCCAATTATCTGACCAGTCACTGTGGTGCACACTGACCACCAAGAGGCAGATGCTCAATGCAGGAGCTGCCATGATGCACATTGGAGAAAAGGGAACCCTTGTGTACTGCTGGTAGGAATGCAGATTGGTACAGCCACGGTGGAAAACAATATGAAGTTAAACTCAAAAAGTTAAAAATGAACTCCCATTTGACCCAGGAATGCCACTTCTGGGAATATATCCAAACCTGGTGCCCACAAAGCAATACTCAACTTCCCCCAAATGGGACACAGACTCTGCCACCACCCCAGAGCAACATCCCACCAAATTGCAGCCAATGCTGCTAAGACCCCATGGCATAAAATGTGGCCCATAGCCCAGCCCAGAAATGGTGGCTGGAGGCAGCAGGTAATGATGTCACATAGCAGCACCTGGCTTCCTCTCCCTAGCAACTAACCTCCTTGGAGTTTCTTCAGCTCAGGAACACAACTTGCTTTATAGCCAGGTGCAGACATTTTATACTTTAACCAAATGTTTAAAGCATTTTCCCATGCCTCATCTCATTTGGTCCTTACAGAAGTCTTGAAGTAGGTAGATAGGAGACTCAGTAGAACCCTATTTTCTTTTCATTAGCCAGAAAACATAGATTTAGAACATTTAGAAACTTGACCTGACTGAAAAGTAAGAAATGGTGGGCCTTGAAAATGATTCAGTTTTTCTCACTGCACAGAATATAGTCAAATACTGTTACAGTTAAGTATTTTACCCTTTGTTCTCCTTGTGTGATCTACAATAATAATCTGGTTCATGTTGATATTTACTGCTGTGTTGCTGACAATTACCTGAAAGAAAAGTTGGGATGCTTCCCTGGGCTGGAAAAAGTTTAGCTAAATCAGAAAAAAGTTCTAATTAAGTAAATTTATATATAAAGCTCTCCCTGAAGCCAATTACACACATGTGTTTTCATGTTATTGTTGATCGTGAATTTGGTTGACACTTCTGTGATAAAGGGCAAATAGTAATTTTTAAATATTTCTTCTAATTAATTTCCTTTCAATATGCATGAATTCGTGCACCGGGCCTCTAGTTGTTGTATAAAAAGCCATAGATTTTGGGGTGTTAATGTTGTATCCTGCTACATTGCTGAATTCATTTATTAAGTCTAGTAGTTTTTTATGGAATCTTTAGAGTTTTCTATGCATAATATCATCTCATCTAAGAATGACAGTTTTACTTCTTCTTTTCCAATTTAGATGCCTTTTATTTCTTCTTTCTGTTTGATCACCATGGCTAGCACTTCCAGTACTATATCAAACAGGAATGGTGAAAGGGGGCAATCCTGTTTTGTTCTTGTTCTTAAAGTAAATGGTTTTAGTTTTTGACCATTGAGTATGATGTTGGCTATAGGTCTGTTATAATAGCTTTTATTATGTTGAAGTAAGACTCTTCTATTCCCACTTTACTGAGGGTTTTTATCAAGAAAGGGTGTTGGATTTTGTAAAATCCTTTTTCTGCATCAATGGATATGATTATGTAATTTTTGTCTTTCAATTTATAAATGTGTTGTATCGCGTTTATTGATTTGTGGGTCTTGTACCAGCTTTGCATTCCTGGAATAAACACCACTTGGTCATGGTGTCTGATCTTTCTAATGTGATGCTGGACCGAATTTGCTAGAATTTTGTTGACGATTTTGGCATCTATGTTCTTTTTATTTATAGTGTCTATCTGGTTTTGGGATTAGGGTAATGCTGGCTTCACAGAAAGAGCATGGAAGTATTTCTTCTTCTTGAATTTTTGGAATAGTACAAAGAGGATAGGTTTTAGATTTTCTTTAAAAAATTTGTTAAAACTCCTCTGTGAAGCTATCCAAAGCAGAGCTCTTGTTTTCTGTAAGTTTTTTTATTGCTACTTCAGTTTCATTGGAAGTTATTGGCCTATTCAGTTGTTGATTTTCTCATACAAATGGTTTTGGAACTGTATGACCCTTACTCTGAATTCTTTTTCTGACATATTGCATGCTTCCATTTCATTTAGGTTTTCTTTCTTTTTTTAGGGTAGTTTCTTTGTCTCCCCATTTTTGCTCTCACTGAAATGTCCAGGTGCTGAGTCGCATGGGGCCTGTGGCTGAAGCGGTGGGTTTGACAGGAGGGTCACATAATCTGAGACTCACCAGAGGGCCTTTGACTGAGAAGGTGAGTTGGCAAAGAGCACACGCTGGAGCTCACAGGAGCCTGCTATTGGGCAGTTTAGAGACCTGGTGTATGTGGTCTGCAGATGAGGGTAGCAGGTCTTTGGTAAGAGTCAGTAATTTCTTCTTATTTCTATACAGTCAAACCTCGGTTCTTGCACATCTCCTGTCTCCTACAATTTGATTCTGGACCACGTTGTTCACAGAAAAATGATTCAATAGTGGAATAGACTTAAGTTCTTAACCAATCAACCCTGTCAAGCTGATACCTACAGAATGAGTCCATCTTGTCCTTTCTTAAGTCAGGAATCCCCAAGGATCAGGAAATTCAGGCTTGGACTGGCCTGAAATTAGCCAAAAAGGTATACTTTGGTTTAGCCTAATTGTGAAAATATAATATTTGTCAAATTTTAGATTGAGTATAGGTAAGATTTACCCATGTACCTTCAATGGGTACTTTTTATTTGTTGTTTCTAATCAGACAGTGGCAGGAGTGACAAGGACAAGAGGAATCATTTTGAAATCCTGGAATCAACATATTCTTGGCTTACTCTCAGTTTGTTTCTTTCTTTGTTTGTTATTAACTGAACTCACAATTTTAACTGCAACCTTGAAAGCCAATGTAGAACTCAAAGGTAACAGCACATTAACAGCAGAAGGGGAGAAGGAGAGAGAGAAGCAATTGAGAAGGCAATTTATTAGACTGCTTGATATTAACCTACTTTATTAAGCTAACTTATTTTTCTGGGGAAAAATTCATACCTATTTATTTTGGTTTGGAAATTATCTGCACATGTGACTCTTACTATATCTTTCCTTCAGGAATGACAGAGTGATAGCATATTGAGGAAGAATTGCTCTGTGTACCCAATTAGTTATTTCAGTAAATTTCTTCACCAACAGTATCACTCATCCTGACTGCTTATGAAACCATTAAGTCCTGGCTCTGGGTAACTTTTGAATGTTGTGCAGAGGTGTTATATCAATCTTACTTTTGCATTGACCTTGAATTTTCTAGGGAATCATATAAACTCCAGTATCTATTTCAAAGATTTGCTTGGACTTGATTAACAAAGAGTACAGAATTGAGATGGATTATTAGGCATTAAAAGAACATTTATTTTAAAGGGAAAAGTTATACAGACATCAGGAAGCTATCTAGTCAGCAGAAAACTTGAAAATTTTTTTCCACTTATGCTGAATTAAATAACTAAAATGTGAAGAGGGTATATTCATGGGAGTAGAGATCTGAATTTTGAGCTGATTGGTTGTGTTCTGCAGTGACTGGTGATAAAATGGTAGCTCCAAAACAGCCCAATGTTGCTGTTTTCTCCTCCAGACACATATCTTAGAGCTTTCTTTTAGTTAATAATCAAGCCAAAATAATAATGTATTTGTCCCCTCTACTAAAACTCTCAAGTCTAATCTTGTAGTTACTCCATAGTAATACATCTTTTCACAATTTAATGGACAGAAAGAGAAGCCTGACTAGTCAGAATAAATAATTCATCATTTTGTGGACACTCAATTCCTGGTTATATACAACACTCTCTCAGTCCAGGTGACTTATAGATTGGGATGAAATCAGTGCAGACATTCAACTCATTGCTAGCCATGATTTACCAGGGAATGAGGAAAAAAAATAGTAGTATGTTTTAAAAGTTAACAGATACATAATCTGTATTTTTAGACAATTTCCTTATTTACTCAGAGGTTTAAGTACTAAATTTTATACTTTTCCAAAAATTCACCTAAGTCTCAACAAATTATCTTGCCAAATATGTAAATACAGCAATAAAATGTTATAATTTACCAGGTGTACTAGTTAATAATGTGGATTTTTTTCAATAAATGGAGTTTCACATATGTTGATATATATAGAGATAGATATAGAGATAGATATAGAGATATATGTTATTTGATATGTATGCTCTATGTGCTATTGACAGCAAGCTTTAAAACTTCATATGTCAAATTTGCTGAAAACATCATAGATATTTTTATACTTAAAAATGTCAAATTTCGCTGGAGAAAACAAGATGGTGGCATAGGTAAACACCTAAACTGCTGCCTTGCACAACAATTTCAAAACTACAACTAAAAAAGACAAGATGGACATTATCCAAAACCACAGGAAGGCTAGCTGAGTGAAAATTCTATAACTAGAAGGAAAGAGGAAAGCACACTGAGACTCAAAGGAGCTGAAGGAGGCAGAAGTACTGAAAGGTGTGTGGGTAAAGAGGACTGGCAACTGAGTGCATGGCTGGCTTTCTCAAGCAGGAGGAGACAAAAGCTCCCGACTGTACTGAACTCTGGTTCTGGGTGAGACTCTGGGGAACAAGACTCATATGGGGTGAAACTGGACTGTTAGGAAAGAGAAAAGTACACTGAAATTCAGAAGAGCAGCAGAAGGCAGAGGTACCAAGGCATGCATGGAGAGGACGGACAACTGAGTATGTGGCTGGCTTTCTCAAGTGGGAGGGAGACAAAAGCTCCCAATTGCAGTCAAAGTTCCAGTTGAGACTCTGGGGACCCAGACTTATTTGGGAGAAACTGGACTGTGGCAGTAGGAAGAACTCAAGGGCGGCTTTCTCTCAGACGTGCTTGAAGTGATTGCATGGGACACTGAGACCCAGGGGCTTCTTAGGGTAGGGATGATGGGAAATCAATGCTGTCTTCTCTGCCCATCCAAGCAGAGCACAGAGGATTTTGCAAGTCTTGTCTCATAAGGGTGTCTCCAGCACAGAAGTTCTCTTAGCATAGACACAGCTGATCCTCACAGCCAATTAGTCTGGAGGCCAATTCCTCCCAGTGATACCAAAAACAATCAAGACTTAACTACAACAAGGCTGTGCACACAATCCACAAAGGGATGCACAAAGAATGTCCACTTGAGATAACTGGGAAGGCTGAGACACTGGGCCCTATAACACAAAGCCACTCTATCAACTCAGGGAAGCAGCCAAAATACAGAGACAAAGAAACAGATAAATTAAAGAAATGGAGGAAAGCAACTTACTGGATATAGAGTTCAAAACCATGGTTATAAGATTTTTCAAGAATTTCCTAGAAAAGGCCAGTCAATTTAATGAGACCCTTGGGGATGAAAAAGGATCCTCGAGGATAGAAATTAAGCATACACTGACTGAAATAAAAAATGTTATACAGAGATCTAAAAGCAGACTAGAGACCAAAACCGGTTTGGCTCAGTGGATAGAGCGTCAGCCTGCGTACTGAAAGGTCCCAGATTCGATTCTGGTCAAGGGCATATACCTTGGTTGTGGGCACATCCCCAATTGGAGGTGTGCAGGAGGCAGCTGATAGATGTTTCTCTCTCATCAATGTTTCTAATTCTCTATCCCTCTCCCTTCCTCTCTGAAAAAAAAAAATCAATAAAATATATTTTTTAAACTAAAAAAAAATAATAAATAAAAGCAGACTAGAGGATCACAAGAATCAAGTCAAAGATTTGAAGTATAAAGTAGCAAAAAATATTCAACCAGAAAAGAAAAAAGAAAAAAAAATCCAAAAATGTGAAGATAGTGTAAGGAGCCTCTGGGACAACTTCAAGCATACCAACATTAGAATTATGGGGGTGCCAAAAGAAGAGAGAGAGCAAGATACTGAAAACCTATTTGAAGAAATAATGACTGAAAACTTCTCCCACCTCGTGAAAAAAATAGACTTACAAGTCCAGAAAGCGCAGTGAACCCCAAACAAAAGGAATCCAAAGAGGATCACACCAAAACTCATCATAATTAAAATGCGAAGAGCAAAAGACAAAGAGAGAATATTAAACGCAGCAAGAGAAAAACAGTTCATTACCTACAGGGAGCACCTATTCGACTGGCAGCTGATTTCTCAACAGAAAGTATGCATCCAGATGGGAGTGGCAAGAAATATTCAAAGTGATGAATAGTAACAACCTACAACCAAGATTACAAGGGCAGATAAAGTGTTTCACAGATAAGGAAAAACTAAAGGAGTTCATCAGCACCAAAGCAGTATTATATGAAATGCTAAAATGTATTCTTTAAGAATATGAAGAAGAAGAAAAAAGTAAAGATAAAATTATGAACAAATATACATCTTATCAACAAGTGAATCTAAAAATCAAGTAAATAAAAAATCTGATGAACAGAATAAACTGGTGAATATAATAGAATCAGGGGCATAGAAATGGAGTGTACTGCCAATTCTCAGGGGGAAAAGGATATGGGGGGGTGCAGGAAGAGACTGGACAAAAATCATATACCTGTGGATAAGGGCAGAGGGTGAGGTGGGAACTGGGTGGAGGGGAGCTATGGGGGGAAAAAGAGGAACAATTGTAATAATTTGAAAATAGATTTATTAAATTAAAAATTAAATTTTGAAAATGTTGAATTTCATGTCAAAAAAGAAAAGAGCATTTGCAGGAAGTTTAAATTCATTATTTTGAAGAAAAGTGCTGCTGAAAGTTATTGCATAGTTCAGGGAACTTATAGTGAACATGCTCCATCTCAAGATACTTGTGAACCCTAGTATAGACACTTTAAAAGTGAAGATTTCTATGTGAAAGACAACGTCCAGGTCAACTGAAAAAGTCTGAAGACCAACAATTACAAGCATTATTGGATGAAGATGCATGTCAAACTCGAAAACAACTTGCAGAGAGATTAAATGTTGCTCAGCAAGTAATTTCCAATCGTTTACAAACAATGGGAAAGATTTCCAAGGAAAGAAAATGGGTGCCACATGAGCTGAATGAAAGACAAATGGAAAACCAAAAAGTCATCAGTAAAATGTTGCTCCGATGGCATGAAAGAAAGTCTTTTTTGCATTAAATTGTGACTGATAATGAAAAATGGATTTATTTAGAGAATCCCAAACGTACAAAATCATGGGTTGATCCAGGTCAAAAATCAACATCAACTGCAAGGCCAAATCACTTTGGAAAGAAGACAATGTTCTGCATTTGTTGGGATCAGAAAGGTGTGGTATATTATGAGCTTCTAATAGTATTAACATGAAACCATTAATACTAATTGCTACCGATAACAAATAATCAATTTGCACCAGACTTTCATCACAAAACCACCATAATGTGCCAGAAGACATGGCAAAGTAATATTTCTTCATGATAACACACCATCACACACTTTAAAAACACTTAAAGACACATTAAAATATCTTGCCTGGGAAATATTAACCCACCTGCTGTATTCACCAGACCTTGCTCCTTCAGATTACCACTTGTCCGATGGATGGCACATGCACTTTCTGAGCAGCACTTCAAAACATACAAAAAAGTGGAAAATTGGGTCTCTGAATGGTTTGCCTCAAAACAAGAAAAGTTCTATGGGATGGTATTTACAAATTACCTGATAGATGGGGGAAATGTGTAGCCAGTGATGGACATTACTTTGAATAAAGCACTTTTGATGTTTCTCTTGAAATCATCTTTTTTTCTTTGATTACAAAATCCATATTATTAACCGGTACACCTGTTAAACAATTGTCGCCAACCAGTGGTCCATGGACCCACTGGTGGTCCATGAGCTCCGAAAGATTGATGACCACTGGTATAAGGAAATCTTTGGAGCAGCAGTCACCAACTGGTGGTCCAAGAGGTCCACAAGGTTGGTGATCGCTGACTTAAGAGACTCTAACCCACTGACTTTCCTGACATGCCCAGGGAATATAATCCCCAAAGTGCTGGTTTCTAACTTTCCCTAGGATATGAATAGTGCAGGATTACCACAAAAAGGTGGAAATGCTACAAAACCGTGGAAAATGGTGATAGAGAATGTCATGGAAAAATAAAATGTCATGAGAATATAATGATTGATAGATATTAATTAATTAAATGTTAAATTTAATAGCAATAAAGTATGTTACTACTACTATCAACAAAGCAGACTCTGCTGCAGATGCCACCCATTCTTCTATAGACACATGAAATATAGATAAAATACATTTTTCAAATAAATAGAAATTTAGTCCCCAGACCTATAACACTCATAGGTGTGCAATCATGCAGGTTCAAGTAGAATAAAAAGAAATATTTATCAACTTGTCCAGGACCATCAAAAGCAGTAGGCTCCAACTGCTTCATAGTGACATTTTAAAAACAGTTCACAGGGTATCTCAGAGAGTAGACATATTTTGTGGTAGATGAACTCAATAAAATATTATGCATCATGCAATAAAACAAAACACACCAAGGAAGGATCAACAGATGCAAGAAGAAAGATTAGCCCCTTAAGAAATAGCAAAATTTGAAAGAGGATATGAAATGAATATATGTCATATGATTAAAGAAATAAAGGATCTGTTAAATATATTTCAAAAGATACTATAAGAAAACAGAAATACCAATCCTATGTTCATAGCAGCACAATTTACAATAGCTAAGATTTGGAAAGAGCCCAAATGCCCATCAGCAAATGAACAAATTAGAAAACTGCGGTACTTCTACACAATGAAATACTATGCTGCTATAAAAAATAAGGAATTCTTACCATTTGCAACAGCATGGATGGATCTAGAGAGCATTATGCTAAGTAAAATAAGCCAATCAGTGAAAGAAAAATACCTCATGATCTCACTCATTTATTAATAATAAAGAACATTATAAACTGATGAACAAAAATAGATACAGAGGCAGAGAAGCATCAAACAGACTATCAAACTATAGCAGAAATGTTGGGAGGGTTGGGAGGGGAGGCAAGAGATCAACCGAAGTATTTGTATGCATGCATATAAGCATAACCAATGAATGCAAGACACTGGGTAAGGGAGGGAGATAGGGTGAAGGCATGTACCAGGGAAAGGTCAATGGGGGGGAAAAAGAAGGCATTACTATTTGTAATACTTTAAACAATAAAATAAAATTTAAAAGAAAATATACTATGAAAAAGAACAAAGGGTTTATAAAAATAACCAAATACATATTTTTAAGTTTAAAAATGTAAATATTGAAATTAAAAACTACATAAGGCAGAATGGCAATTTTATAAAAAAAAATGTGAGGTAACTCAATTCTACTATGCTCTATTCCTATTACTGCATTTAAAAACAGTCATGTGAAATATCTACAATAAACTCTAGGTTCCAAAGCCCATGGTAACTTGATAGTAATCTGCTTCAGTCTAGCAGCAGCATTTGACATGGTTGATCATTTGCTAACTCTTGAAACACTTGACTTTGAGTGTTTATGTTCCCATTAAACTTTGACCTCAAAGGTGCATTCTCTGATTGCCTCAAAGTTTGACTCTCTTTCTGTCCACTAGGTTGGGGAACCCCAAGGCATAGGGATATATGGTCTTCTATATGCATGACAATACTTGAGTGATCTGTCTATGGTCATGGCTTTAAATACTACCTCTCTTTACTGATGACTTCAGATTTATCCTCTGGTCTTGACTTCTCTCCAGAACTCTTGATGGAAGGAATGTCATGGTCCACTCTACATTGCAAATTTAACATATCTAAAACAAATTACTTCCTCCACACACATTCTCTATACAGCATGCAGAATAATGTAAATAAGAATATGTCACCCCTAGGTAGAAATCTGTATTGGTATACCATTACTCCTTCCCCAAAATCTTAATTCCTTCTTATAGTCCTTTGGACTTCTAACTACTTCTCCAAACAGCTCTGCAGCTGTTTCCCAAGAGTCACAAATGCTCTTGCCTTAAGATCTTTGTTTCATTTAACTCCTCCTTAATTATCAACCTTCAGTGGTGCATTCTCTGATTGCCATATATGACTCTGTATTCTGTACACTTATCTTGCCTTATATTTGCTTCATTATCACTTTTAACCTAACATTTTATAAGTATATTTACTCATATATCTTTGTGTCTTGAATATTTACCCCATAAGAATATATATTCCATTTGTCCATCTTGCTCATAACCATGTTCAGTACCTTGAACAATCACACACAAAATAGATGTTCAGTAATGCCTGTTGAATTCATAAATCATATATTGCTTATATAACTATTTTTCAGCATATTTAAACTCTTCCACTTTGAAAAAGTTAGCAATTGTCTTAGAACAAATCAGATTTGTTAGAACTTTCCTTTCATCAAAAAATTACTTTCTATAGCC
The DNA here is from genome assembly GCA_004026805.1 of Lasiurus borealis. Taxonomy (NCBI): domain Eukaryota; kingdom Metazoa; phylum Chordata; class Mammalia; order Chiroptera; family Vespertilionidae; genus Lasiurus; species Lasiurus borealis. Next base: position 11,851 of record PVJN01009542.1, on the reverse strand, counting down.
ATTTATTGAATATGTTTGTCTGTTGAATGGTTACATTTCATTGTACTCTCAATTCATCTGACTCAGCAATCTATATCAGGAAAATAGATGAATAATTGTGAAGGACATATGACAGATAATCTTTCTATGAAAAACTGAACAACACTCACTCTCTAAAACAGTTGGGTTATAATTGAATGCTATAAACCTGGCAAATGTATGAAATACCACCTTCATACAAAATTTAGTCTAACTCTAAATGGGAAAGAGAAGAAAAAAGATTGTTTTTAAGTTATAAATCAACCATGGGACACGAGTAGCAAATACTGAAAACAAACTAAATATGTGATATTTATTATATTAGGACAAATAACAAGAGAAGAAAGAAAAAGGTCCAAATACTGCTACTCTGATAAACAAATTTATATTTCAAGAATGTTAGAGCCACCCTTAGGGACAGTATAAAAGGGAGCACAAACCTTGATTCTCCATCCTTATTCTAAAAAATGATCCTTACTGACATGCTGGGCATAACTAAACAAGAGAAAATGCAATTAGCTTCATTATATTGTTGGAAATAACCTATTAGAAACAATTTATTTAGCTGAAAGACAAGTGAAGTCAGATCCTTCACAGTTTTAATTGATGGAAAGAAGCAAAATTCTCCAAAGGACCATTAGTGAATGCATGGATGGCTCATGCATAGCCAGTTCTCAGATGCTAGACCCTTTCGAAGGGTAAAGAAGGCATTGCTGATGAGAGGGGTTGTAAAAAGAAATAGCCAGAAGATGCTGTTTTTCCCAGACAAAACAAACGTGGGTCATAGGGTAGTTCTTAAAGTCCTATGTGGCTGAAGACCCTTAGTTCATTGTCTGGAACTATGGCAATAAAGGTAGCTATTTTCTAAAACTATCAGTTTAGGTATTGGGCTCTGCAGGTAAGAAAAAAAAAATATGCTGTGTTCAAAATTTCAACAAGTCCTTCCCTTTGATCAAAGATACTAAATGTTATTTCTTGGTTCCTCTATTAAAGAAATGATGCCATAATTACAAAAGGAAGGGACTGTGTGGATACAGAGCTGTGTTTATGGATTTTGAGGTCCAATCACTCAACTTCTTACAGAGAATCTAGAAAAGACTGCATGCAGCTGGGAATTCTTAGAGTTGAAAAGTGGTAATTATCACGAATTACCTCATGCAATTGCCAAGTTATATTCCTAAACAATGGTCCCCCTTTGGAACTGTAACCACAAATTTCTTGTACCTTTCCTGTAGAACACTTGAATATTATCATCTAACACTAGTTTGAAAGTTGCTGAATTGCAACCTGATTATTCCTGTTCATTTTAGTAATATTTTTAAACAAATGCTTTGACATTTTCCCAAATACTGTATTAATATGGTTTCACTTGTGCATAGCTTAATTCTTAATTTTGTTCATAACCTTATACATTAAAACTTCTGTCTTTCTTGAATGTGTGCATTATTTCTAAGGAATATTTTTTAAGTTAGTCCTGGTTGTTGAACTTTCTTCCTTCTGCATGATATCTTGATTTGAAAGGAGCTAAATATTTTTCTCAAATGTTGTGAATTTTTTTCATAGGGTTTATGCAGAAGTAAAATTTCCAGATGAAGCAAAAAACAAAAATCTTTTGATTAACAAGATAAGAAATGTGTGTTCAATCAGTCAGAATCAACTAAAGTGAAGTCCTTGGAGGTCTGAGCATTTCTATCATTTCATGGAACATGCATAATTAACTGGCCCATTTAATTATGAGAGGATTTGGTTCATCTTATAAGGGCTAGAGCAAATGCTGTTTCTCTGTGGTTAACTCCGCAGTCCTATTATTGAAGCAAAGGACATTAAGACTGTTTGTTCTTCACAATCATCCAAAACTGAAAATTGAATGATACTAAGATATTAATATTATCATTTAAGAAAACATGTTACTTCTATCTTAATTCCCAAAAATCAATGCCATAAAGTATAAACAAGCTAAGATATCTCATATTCTAAGAAGAAATGACTTAGAATATTCTGAACACCAATTCATTTATTTCTCACAACATATCAATGAGGTGGGTAATTATTGTCTCCATTTGACAAATGATGAAATTGATTAATTGAATTAAAGTGGTTTCCCTGAGATCACATGGATAATAAGCATCAGGGGTGCAATTAAAAACTGGGTCTATATTAGCAACTACACCAGGGAGGAGTGCAATACGTGGAAGCCCTTGAATCTCACTGCCTGGGATCAAACCTCAGCTTCACAACTCATTGTGTGATCTGGGCAACTTGTTTGTTTTCTGTATAACTCTTGAGATTCCACAAGTGCAAAATGAAGAGGATAATGATATAATGTATCTCCCCATGTGGTCTTCAAGCTGTATAAGAAAATGCATGTATAGTGCTCAGCACCATATATGGCACATTCTACGTGCTCAGTGTTTACAGAACTAGGCATTCTCATAGAGAGAAGGATTTCCTGGCTCTGTCTGAGGAGATATTGAGGGACAGAGAAAAGGAAAGTACAGATGGAAAGTGTTTGCATGGAAATTTAATCAACATAAATCGTAAGCAGCAACACATATTTATGGGATGTCTGATATTTTCTATTTATTTACAAGGACCTGGTGATATAAAAAGAAAGACATTGCATCTGTATTCAAGTAAAGCATTCCCTGTCTGGTTGGAATTGAGGTAAATAATAAACAGAAAAATTTGAAATAAAAGCTATCAATAAAGGAACTCACAGAGTCTAAAATAACCAAGAAAGGGCTTCAGGAAGGAACTTGGAAGATCAAATACAACTTTTCATGTAATTTTATAGACTGAAAAGGGGTCTGAAGGGAAGAGATAAAGGTGGAGACTTAACAAAGGGCCATATAATAGAAGATAGTAAATGGCAACCTAGGAGTTTCAATTTTATCCTCTAAGCAGTAAGAATTCAATTAAATATTTTAAGCAGAAGATGGACACAATTACATGTACAATTAAAAGGCTTCCCCAAGGATGGAGATGAGATAAAGATGCATTATATCAGCTAAATTAAGTTTGGCTGCACTTAACAGAAAACACAAAATGGAGTGGCTAAATATAAAGACAGGCAGACATGAGCTGGCATGGTGGTTCCACCATTGTCAGGGATCTGGTATCATTCTGTTTGTCATTCTTTTAGTGAGTGGCTGAAATCCTCCACTTCAAGATGAAAACTGAACAGCCAGTCATATTGCATCTACATCCCAGACATCAAAAATAAAGGGGAAAGAGGTGGAGAGATTGACCCAGCAGAGTCAACCCCTTTTAAAGATCTTTCCAGGGACCCCACCTGATATGCTGTTTTCATTTTATTGGCTACTCCAACATGAAACCAAAGCTGTTACCACTCTATTCTAAAGAATGTAGGGGCTCAGTTGCTGTAAAAAGGGAAGGACAAAGTATTGAGTAGTTAGCTAGATGCTGAGGTAAGGAACACTATTAAGTGCAGGGATTCTAATGAGTTCTAATGAGAACTGGCACTAAGGTAATAGCTGTGAAAGTAGGCAGAGAAAATATTCTATATTCTTACATTTACTTATAAAGTAATCCTGCTAAGAAAATAGCTATTTTTCCTATATTTTTCTTTTTTGTCCATACAAACATAAAAATATTTATTTGATCCTGCTTCCTCCAAAATATCCTATAAGAATTTTATTTGAGACCACATCAACATTCATTATTGATATCTGAAGAGAATTAGTACTTATGTGATAAGTCTTCCTAACAATATGAAAGAGTCTTTCTCTAAATCTTATTTATGTGTTTAAAAATGGTTCTGGTGCCTAATTTAATAATATAATAACATTTAATATAATTTTTATAATTCCCTATATTCTAAATCATTCTTATTAATTTTTCTCATTACCATGTTTCAAAAAATGTTGCTTATATGGAGAAAAAGTATTAATCTGTTTACATTTACCTTTACCCAGCTGTATTATTAAAATAAATTATTAATTCTAGCTTGTATTTCTGAAGTCTCTGAGTTTTTCTAGTCAGAAAAGTATATTATAGTAAAAAGAAATACTTTAACTCCTTTTCTTCTATGTATACTGTTCCTCTTATTCTTCTTTGTCTTACAGCATTCACTTAAACCTGCAATTCAATGTTGAAATGTAATGGGCATGTCTGTATTTCTTGTTTTTGCTTTTTATTAAAATATTAGAGGCCTGGTGCATGAAATTTGTGCATGGGGAGGGAGGTGTCCCTCGGCCCAGTCTGCACCCTTTCCAATCTGGGACCCCTTGAGGGATGTCCGATTGCCCATTTAGGCCCCATCCCTGTGGGATAGGGGCCTGCTGGCTCCCACTGCTCACCTGCCTGCCTGCCCTGATTGCCCCTACCACTCACCTGCCAGCCTGATCAACACCTAACTGCTCCCCTGTCGGCCCGATTTCCCCTAAATACTCCCCTGCCGGACTGGTCACTTCTAACTGCCCTCTCCTGCTGGCCAAGTAACCCCTAACTTCCTTCCCTTGCCTGTCTCGGCTCCCCTAACTGCTCTCCCCTGCAGGCCTGGTCCCCCCTAACTGCTCTTCCCTGCTCACCTGGTTCCCCCCAACTGCTCTCCCCTGCAAGCCTTGTCCCCCCAACTGCCCTCCCCTGCAGGCCTGGGTCCCCCCAAACTGTCCTCCCTGGAGTCCAGGTTGCCCCCAAATGCTCTCCTCTGCCAGCCCAGTCACCCCTAACTGCCCTCCTCAGCAGGCCTGATTGCCCCAACCTCCCTCCCTTGCAGGCCTGGTCCCCCCCAACTGTCCTACCCTCCAGGCCTGGTCACTCCCAACTGTCATCCTCTGCCAGCCTGGTCAACCGTAACTGCCTCCCTGCTGGCCATCTTGTAGAGGCCATCTTGTGTCCACATGGAGGTGGCCATCTTTGACCATATGGGGGCGGCCATCTTGTGTGTTGGAGTGATGGTCAATTTGCATATTACTCTTTTATTAGATAGGATTTTGGCAACTCATCATTTAAAATTTAAATTGCTGTTTTCCAATTTAAAAAATTAGTATTAATTCACAAATTTTATACTCTTTCTGTTCCTTGGTATCTTTTTTACAAATAGTTGCTGAATATATTAAATGCCTTAAAGCATTAGTGATTGAATTTTATTTTCTCAGTCATTTTGTTAATGAAATTCATTATTATGACATATTCCTGATGAAATAGAAATTTTTAGGGGTGAAATAGGCAGATTTAAGAAATTTTTAAAATTAAGGGGTGTCTATTGAGAAAATACAGGCTACAGAGTTGCAAAGGGGTACATTTCCATAAGACAAGGGAGTAGAGAGCCAGCAGAAGTTACATTTCCATAAAAACAAGGAAGTTGAAAGAGGCAGCAGTTACATTTCCATAAGATAAGGAAACTGGAAGTAGCAAAAGGTCTATATTTACAAAATAAAAAAGGAGGAAGAAAGCCCAAAGGGAATAGGAGAACAATGAGGGAGGAGGGCCTCATGTGAGGTTTGATCTTTGAGCTCAGATGTTGCTATAGTGACCAAATCAATGGGAATATTGACCAATCTGAGGGGATATCAGGACACAGGAGCTTGCAGACTTTTTAAACCATGGAAAAAGGAACTTGATGGGGACTCTTTCCCCCTCCCCACATGGGAGTCTGTGCTGTGAGATTCTTTCACTCTCCCCATGTGCTGTTCTTCAATAAATTTCCACCTTTGCTATACCATCTTGCATCTGTGGTTTCATTCTTCAACTCCAATAGACAAAGAATCCAAGGAAGCCATCTGCCGAGGGGAACACAGCATGTTCCAATCCATAAATCCTGTATCACTGATATTTAAATTATTCTTGCATTCTTGGAGTAAATGCCGATAGCTCAAAGATTATTTTTCTTTTCATATATTGCTGAATCCTTTTTACTTAAATTTCTAATCTATTTTCATATGTGACTTTTGACCTATCGATATTTTAAATGATCTTTATTGCATTTTGTGTTATTTAATACTAACCTTATAAAGTAATTAGGGAATTTTCTATCATGCTCTATGATTTAGATTAAATTAAATAACACTGGAATTATCTGTTCCTTTAAATTTGAAAATAGTGAAACAATTTAATCTTCATGCCTTTTCCAGTGATAGGTTTGTCTGTTTATTTTTTTGTTTGTTTGTTTAATCCTCACATAAGGATATTTTTCCATTAATCTTTAGAGAGAGTAGAAAGGAGGGGAAGAGACAGAGAAAGAAACATCGAAGTGCAAGATACAAATCAAGTGATTGCCTCCCTCATGGGTCCCGTGGGTCAGTGCTCTATCCACTGAGTCAAACCGGCTAGGGCTCCAATAGTAGGTTTTAATGATCTTCCAGAATCTTCTCTGATGATTAATCTAACCAAACCCAAGCAATGACTAGAATTTCAGGAGCTACTGGACTTTAAAGAACATGTAAGCTTGGGCAAGTAAAGACCAGACCTAGGAATGACTTCTCAGATCTTTACAAACCCTTAGGCAAGAGTATGGTCATGAGCCTTTAAAATGGCTGATAAAATTGTCTCTATCAGCCTGGGAGAATATTAGTTAGATCAGACTTAAAGAAATGTTAAAAAATAAAAGTGACTATGACCTTTCTTGCATACTCATGCTCATGAAATAAGAGTTATATACATGCATTCATTAACACTACCTAAATTAGATAACCAATTTACAGAGCTCCTAATCTTCCTTCTGTCTGCTAAGCCAGGGTTTTTTCCATTGTTTATAAGACACCTTATCACACATACAACTGCATGCATACAGCACATATACACTTTGCCGCTAATAACATGTTATTTTGGAATAAAATTTCTATTGTTGGATCCTAAAGATTTCCAAATCAACCAACTACTGTCACATAATAGCTAAAATAGGTTGTCAGTGTCACACTTGAGAGTTATTTCAAAACTTAAATAAGAATAATATAAATCCTAGTAGAGGCCTGATGCATGAAATTCATGCAGAGTAGGCCTTCCTTCCCCCAGCTGCCAGCACTGGCTTCCCTCTACCACCCAGGACCCGAAGCTTCCCCCCCAACTGCTAGCAGGCACCCACCCGGACTGGACTTCACTCTGGCCCCGTCTAGAGTGATGCCCGATCTAATTAGAATATTACCCTTTTATTATCATAAATATCCCTTAGTTCTTTTGTTTTCCTCTCCTTAACCTCATGCCAATCTCATTTCCTCAGCTACAATACTGAATATGCCCTGCCTATTTACATTGTTAGGCACAAAGTTTATATACATAAGCCATAAGAAACAAAGGATGAGGTGACATCTGTGAACATCTGAGGTCTCAGCTGTGTACATAAACTGGTTTGCTGCAATTTTTACCAATTTACAAGTTGTTTGACTAAAACAGTAAATCAATTCAATAAAGTTGGTTACACAGTGCAAGTGTTGAGACTTTCTACAAAGAATCAACCCCTAAGCTAGAGAAAATGAAAGTATTATAATGTCCACCCAGAGCCATAAACTCCCTAGAAAGTGGGACTGTGTTGTGAAGGCATGCCACTTCTGCAGCCTTAATGAGATTTGTAGAAATAGAGACTATGGCTATATTATCTTTCTTTTTTAAAATTAAATTTATTAAGGTAACATTGGTTCATAGGGTCATATAGGTTTCAGTTGTACATTTCTTTGATACATTATCTGCATATTGCATTGTATGCCCACCACCCAAAGTCACATCATCTTCTGTCACCATCTAACTGGCCCCTTTTACTCTCCACTATTCCCTCACCCCCTTCTCTCTGGTAACCACCATGCTGTTATCTGTGTCTATGCGTTTCATTGCAGAAGCCAAGTTTTCCAAACCTTAATCCTTTGATGTAGCCATTAATACTAAATCTCTGGAAAGCATGATAACCATTTTTATCTAAGGAAATTTATACAAGAAACTAAAAATTAGCATTTTAAATACTCATATTGTGCCAAGAATTGTTCTAAGATTATATTTATTAACTCACTAAGCCCTCACAAGAGCACTATTTGGTATGTATGTCTGTATATGTCATTATTATTATTATGGTTCATATTTTATAAATGAATTTATAAAATGATCATTTAGCGAGTCACTTGAATGAGGAGTCAAGCCAAACCATCCTGTCTTGAGTTTGCTACATTACTATATTACTTGTTTTTGTAGACAATAAAAAATAGTCAAACAATTAAAAGGTTTACCAATCCTTAAAAGTTTCTGAAGCCTTCCTTTGTATTAACTGCTAATGCAATGAAAGCAAAATCTCTAACAAAACAGTAATAATAGTGGTAACAAACTCCACATCAGGAAACATAAAGAGCATTTTGGTTAAGCATGAAGACTTTTAAAACAATTTTAGCAGTCATCTCAAAGCATAGTAATACTTCCAATATTAATGCAATTACATTTCACAGCTATCACCAACTATGCATAATGAGCAGGTTTTTACTGCCCATCTCAAGCCAACCAGGGAATTAAGTATCAAGCCCACATTATTCAAAGAAAATAAATCCACTTTAACTATTCCTGTAACCCTTCCTCTCTGCAGGTAAAGTTGTTAGATTTGATTTTCTAAGAAGTAAAATAGATTTTTCAAATTGGGCTCAACCCTATAGCAATAAACATGGTTGCTCTAGCTTCACAGCATGCCTCAATACCCCTTTCAGTTGGTGAGACCTGCATTCCACAAGCAGATGGAAGTTATTTACCTTACACTCCCACTGTTTGGTCTGGAGTTTGGCCAATTTGTCGCTCATCATCAGCTTCTCAAGTTTAGTGACCTCATTGTAAGCCTCAGGTCTTCTGAGTGTTTGTTTTGCCCGTCATATTTTATAATTTTGGCCAAGATCTGCAAAGAAATTTTATATTTATTAGGCAAGAGTAAGCATCCCAAACTGAATGAATTCATCTTTAAAAGGTGCCTCAATTAGAGCTTTCTTGATGAATAAAACTATAGTTCTGTGGGTCTGAATTGCTCAGAGACTGTAAAAACAGGATGGGAATGGAAGGAACAAGTAAAGGAAAACACGAAGAACAGTAAAAAGAGGAGGAAGAATTGAAATATAGAGGGACAGGAATGAGGTGGGGGAGAAAGCAGCATGTGTTAAATATATAAATGTGTGTGGTATAGGTAACTTCTGAGGAAAATCAGAACCAATGAATAAGATATTATTTTCTCACTAATGTTTATACATGCTACATATCTGATATGCACTTGAATAGCATTAATGGATAAAGATTTCTTTTATTAAAGGCACCATATAAATATGAATTGTTATGCATATACTAGAGGCCCGGTGCATCTTCAGCCCAGCCTGCATCTTCTCACAGTCTGGGACCCTTGGAGGATGCCCACTTGCTGGCTTAGGCCTGCTCCCAGAGAGTGGATGATCTAAAAGAAATAATATATCCTTGGTTAAGGATTTTTTCAAAAAATAATGGTCACATGAAAATTCACTGCCAGGAGGGCTAAGGGGACTGGAGGCCTTAGCGGTAGGCGGGACTAAAGAGACTTGGTGCCACCATTTTGGGGCTGCGGGTGTCTCCAGCTTGTGATTGTATGATGGTCAATTAGCATATTCCCTCTTTATTATATAGCATTGTGAATTCAATTATAAAGTTGAACTGGATCACCTGTTTATTTGGATTTATTTGTGCCATTATTATCTTAAGAGAAGGAACGAAATAGAAATAAATGTATTTCTTCAGTTGTTATTTAATGATTTTATTGAACAATTTTATAATGATTTGTGCTAAAATATCATTTTCCTCATGTCTCATTTGAGGAAAAATTCTAAATGAAAATTTAACTTTATATATTAGTATTAGAGGGGGAATATTGTGTTTATTTTAAAAATTCAATATACAGTTTTTGAAAATAGGTAAGAAATAAGATTCCTCGATGCAGTAATTGTGATTTCTCATAATTAAACACATATACTTAAAGGATATTTTCTTGGTAACTTTCTTCTCTTTTGCTCTCTCTAAGCAATGTCATTCAGCCTCACAACTTCAATTCTCATTTTACTGGGTAATTTAAGTTTTCTCTCTAGGCCTTGTACTCTACACATAAGCCAAAACTATTACCTAAAATCTCCCTCCTACATAAAACCAATAATGTCAATTTATTTTTCTACAAGACAATCTGACAGCATTACCCTTCTGTTAAAAAATAAACTTATAATGAATCACTGTTATGAAAGATTAGAGGCCTGCTGCATGAAATTCGTGCATGAGGGGAAGCAGGGGTGTCCTTAAGCCCAGCCTGCTCCCTCTCCAATCTGGGACCCCAGGTAGAATAGGGCCTAAACGGGCAGTCAGACATCCCTCTCACAATCTAGGACTGCTGGCTCCCAACTTCTTGCCTGCCTGCCTGCCTTCTTGATTGCCCCTAACTGCTTCTGCCTGCCAGCCTGATCACCCCTTAACCACTCCCCTGCCAGCCTGATTGATGCCTAACTGCTCACCTGCGAGCCTTTTTGCCTCTAACTGCCCTCCCCTGTGGGCCTGGTCATTCCTAACTGCCCTCCCCTTCAGGCCTGGGTCCTCCACAACTGTCCTTCCCTGCAGGCCAGTCGCCCCCACTTTCCCTCCTCTGCTGGCCTGGTCACCCCCAACTGCCCTCCCTTTGCAGGCCTGGTTCCTGCCAACTGCCCTCCCTGCTGGCCATCTTGTGTCCACATGGGGGCAGGATCTTTTGACCACATGGGGGTAGTCATCTTGTGTGTTGGAATGATGGTCAATCTGCATATTACTCTTTTATTAGATAGGATAGAGGCCTGGTGCATGTGTGGGCCAGCTGGTTTGCCCTAAAGGGTTTCCTGGATCAGGGTGGGTATTTTCTTGGGGCGTGGGGTGGCTGGGGCGAGGGTCTTGTGGTGATTTGCAGGCCAGCCAAGCCCCCCAGCAACCCAAGTGGAGGCCCTGGTATCTGGGATTTATTTATCTTCTATAATTAAAACTTTGTAGCCTGGAGTGGAGCCAAGCCTTCTGCTTGCTCTGTGGCAGCAGCCATTGAAACTTTGTTGACTTAAGTAGAGGGCTGGATGGCCAGGGTTTGCAGAAAGCTTGGCTTCCTCCATAGTGAGGGGCAACCCAAGCCTCCCTCCTGCTCTCTCTGTGGCCATAACCATCTTGGTTGGGTTAATTTACATACTCGCTCTAATTGGTTGGTGGATGTGGCTGCTGTGCATGGCTTGGGGGTGTAGCAGGTCAATTTGCATATTATTACTTTATTAGATGGGATTATTAAATCTAAACTCTCCATTTTATCAGTTAAGATTTTTTCAATTTTAGGTCCAGGCTATTTTTTTCAAATTTATTACCATCACTATCTGTCATGTACACTGTATTCCATACAATCTGATCTTGCCATTTGTCATAGATATCTTTCCCTGTACTCAATCACCTTTATTTCCTATGGTAGCCATAGAGGTGCACTATTCATATCTCTTTAAGACAACGTGCTACAGAGGGCAGAGTTTACCCCTATCTTGTAGCAGCCAGCCCTGTGGATGCTGAGGCCACACTTCCACTGGGCTATCCTGGCAAGTGACTGAGCACAGCAGGTTATAAGTACTAGCCTATTCCTACCCTATACAGTATTTCTAAATAGGCAACTTTAGTTTGAGAACAACCATACTGAGACTTTCTCAGAACTATTCTGTTGTCTGGAGCTCTTCCTCTCTATGAAAAGGTACTGAGACACTCACGTGGTCTAATTTTGCGTCTTCAATCTTTATTTTTCTTATTTCCCCCAGTAAATTGCTAGCATGAATAGTCCCATTTTAATGTCTGCTTCTCAGGGATACTCTTGTCATCCTTCAAGAACAACTTCAAATGCTCTTCATCAGCAATTCTC